>JARWKJ010000021.1:3405227-3550227 GCA_029959095.1 Rhinichthys osculus | reverse complement strand
ACGATACTCCTCTCAGGAGCGAGCATCAAGGCATAAGCTATGAACAAACCAACAAAGGCAAGTGTGAATTAAAAACAGGTAATAAACCTAAACATGAACATTTAGGGGAAATTGTGCTTGATTTAAATGTGTCTGCGATGCATTTGCGTTCTCTCTGGTCAGAAACTGAGAATCTTTCTGTAAATCTCTCCTTATATCTGTTCAGATCTGCCGGTGAGTCTGGATTACGTACATGAAGACAAGCCTGAGGAAAAGTCCAGCCCGATAGCCAATGGGTGTGCAGGAGAGAAAACTGAACAAACTCCTGCCAATGAAAATGGTAACGACTAAATTAAGTCATGGTCAGTGGTGTAGTTAGAGAGGATAGGCGCTCTCTCGTGGCATTTTTACATTGTTTTAACAGCATTGCATGCACTGTAATACTGCAGTAGTAAGCGCCCCTGCTGTGGTTTTTGTATATTACCTTCCATTCGGTGTGTAATAAAGCTGTTTGTGAATGTAAAAGGTCTGCAAAGTTTTAAAGATCAAAGTGCACGACAAATGAAGTTATTGATGAAAGAGTACCTAAAAGAATCGATTCTGAACCGCTGAAATGAGTCGTTAGATCCAGTTCAATCCTACGTAACAATGCAACAAATTTGCATGAAGCCAGTCCATGGTCTTAATTGGCTGCTGGAGAACAGCGTCTGCTTTGACCCTCAAACACCAATCACAACAGACTGGGCCATCTGACCAATCAGAGCAGAGTAGACCAATCACATTAGACTGGATCATCTGACCAATCAGAGCAGAGTAGACCAATCACAACAGACTGGGCCATCTGACCAATCAGAGTAGAGTAGACCAATCACAACAGACTGGGCCATCTGACCGATCAGAGTAGAGTAGACCAATCACAACAGACTGGGCCATCTGACCAATCAGAGTAGAGTAGACCAATCACAACAGACTGGGCCATCTGACCGATCAGAGTAGAGTAGACAACAGACTGGGCCATTTGACCAATCAGAGTACAGTAGACAATAGACTGAGCCATCTGACCGATCAGAGTAGAGTAGACCAATCACAACAGACTGGGCCATTTGACCAATCAGAGTAGAGTAGACAACAGACTGAGCCATCTGACCAATCGTAGTAGAGTAGACAACAGACTGAGCCATCTGACCAATCAGTGTAGAGTAGACAACAGACTGAGCCATCTGACCAATCAGAGTAGAGTAGACCAATCACAACAGACTGGGCCATTTGACCAATCAGAGTAGAGTAGACAACAGACTGAGCCATCTGACCAATCAGAGTAGAGTAGACCAATCACAACCGACTGGGCCATTTGACCAATCAGAGTAGAGTAGACCAATCACAACAGACTGAGCCATCTGACCAATCAGAGTAAAGTAGACCAATCACAACAGACTGGGCCATCTGACCAATCAGAGCAGAGTAGACCAATCACAACAGACTGAGCCATCTGACCAATCAGAGTAGAGTAGACCAATCACAACAGACTGGGCCATTTGACCAATCAGAGTAGAGTAGACAACAGACTGGGTCATCTGACCAATCAGAGCAGAGTAGACCTATCACAACAGACTGGGCCATCTGACCAATCAGAGCAGAGTAGACCAATCACAACAGACTGAGCCATCTGACCAATCAGAGCAGAGTAGACCAATCACAACAGACTGGGCCATCTGACCAATCAGAGCAGAGTAGACCAATCACAACAGACTGAGCCATCTGACCAATCAGAGTAGAGTAGACCAATCACAACAGACTGAGCCATCTGACCAATCAGAGCAGAGTAGACCAATCACAACAGACTGAGCCATCTGACCAATCAGAGTAGAGTAGACCAATCACAACAGACTGGGCCATTTGACCAATCAGAGTAGAGTAGACAACAGACTGGGTCATCTGACCAATCAGAGCAGAGTAGACCAATCACAACAGACTGGGCCATCTGACCAATCAGAGCAGAGTAGACCAATCACAACAGACTGGGCCATCTGACCAATCAGAGCAGAGTAGACCAATCACAACAGACTGGGCCATCTGACCAATCAGAGCAGAGTAGACCAATCACAACAGACTGGATCATCTGACCAATCAGAGCAGAGAAGACCAATCACAACAGACTGGATCATCTGACCAATCAGAGCAGAGTAGACCAATCACAAAAGACTGAATCATCTGACCAATCAGAGCAGAGTAGACCAATCACAACAGACTGGGCCATCTGACCAATCAGAGCAGAGTAGACAACAGACTGAGCCATCTGACCAATCAGAGTAGAGTAGACCAATCACAACAGACTGGGCCATCTGACCAATCAGAGTAGAGTAGACCAATCACAACAGACTGGGCCATCTGACCAATCAGAGTAGAGTAGACCAATCACAACAGACTGGGCCATCTGACCGATCAGAGTAGAGTAGACAACAGACTGGGCCATCTGACCAATCAGAGTAGAGTAGACACCAGACTGAGCCATCTGACCGATCAGAGTAGAGTAGACAACAGACTGAGCCATCTGACCAATCAGAGTAGAGTAGACAACAGACTGAGCCATCTGACCAATCAGAGTAGAGTAGACCAATCACAACCGACTGGGCCATTTGACCAATCAGAGTAGAGTAGACCAATCACAACAGACTGGGCCATCTGACCAATCAGAGCAGAGTAGACCAATCACAACAGACTGGGCCATCTGACCAATCAGAGCAGAGTAGACCAATCACAACAGACTGGGCCATCTGACCAATCAGAGTAGAGTAGACAAATCACAACAGACTGAGCCATCTGACCAATCAGAGTAGAGTAGACAAATCACAACAGACTGAGCCATCTGACCAATCAGAGCAGAGTAGACCAATCACAACAGACTGGGCCATCTGACCAATCAGAGTAGAGTAGACCAATCACAACAGACTGAGCCATCTGACCAATCAGAGTAGAGTAGACAAATCACAACAGACTGAGCCATCTGACCAATCAGAGCAGAGTAGACCAATCACAACAGACTGGGCCATCTGACCAATCAGAGTAGAGTAGACCAATCACAACAGACTGGGCCATCTGGCCAATCAGAGCAGAGTAGACCAATCACAACAGACTGGGCCATCTGACCAATCAGAGTAGAGTAGACCAATCACAACAGACTGGGCCATCTGACCAATCAGAGTAGAGTAGACAACAGACTGGGTCATCTGACCAATCAGAGCAGAGTAGACTAATCACAACAGACTGGGCCATCTGACCAATCAGAGTAGAGTAGACAACAGACTGGGCCATCTGGCCAATCAGAGCAGAGTAGACCAATCACAACAGACTGGGCCATCTGACCAATCAGAGTAGAGTAGACCAATCACAACAGACTGGGCCATCTGACCAATCAGAGTAGAGTAGACAACAGACTGGGCCATCTGGCCAATCAGAGCAGAGTAGACCAATCACAACAGACTGGGCCATCTGACCAATCAGAGCAGAGTAGACCAATCACAACAGACTGAGCCATCTGACCAATCAGAGCAGAGTAGACCAATCACAACAGACTGAGCCATCTGACCAATCAGAGTAGAGTAGACCAATCACAACAGACTGGGCCATCTGACCAATCAGAGCAGAGTAGACCAATCACAACAGACTGAGCCATCTGACCAATCAGAGCAGAGTAGACCAATCACAACAGACTGAGCCATCTGACCAATCAGAGTAGAGTAGACCAATCACAACAGACTGAGCCATCTGACCAATCAGAGCAGAGTAGACCAATCACAACAGACTGGGTCATCTGACCAATCAGAGCAGAGTAGACCAATCACAATAGACTGAGCCATCTGACCAATCAGAGCAGAGTAGACCAATCACAACAGACTGGGTCATCTGACCAATCAGAGCAGAGGAAGCTCTCAGAAAGGCGGGTTTTAGAGAGACTGTATCTTCGAACTAACCGTTTTCAGACTTGTTGAGCAATGAGGAGATGTATATTATGAGAAAATGTAAGTGTTTTTTTTACCTTGGATGCATGTGAACCTGTTATAGGAACCTTTGAAATAGGGGCACTTTAAGACAGAGTCGAAGGAAATATCAATTCAAATACACTTATGTTTCAAAACCATCTCTTAGTATTGTCCTCTGTCGTATTGTCTTCATTGGGAGGGGAGTTGGTGGGTTGTTGGAGTTGACTTTATTGTGATGATATTCTTCCTGTGTATTATCTTAAAGAAGAGCAGAACTCTCCAGAAGAGAACAGCTTCACTTTGAGCTCGTGCTCCACTCCACCTATGAAGAAAGTGGAGTTTAACCTGGACCTGGATCTGATTGGAGGAGATTATGAGCTGACTGATCTGAGTCTGAGCACAGCTGATGTCACCGACGCACCGCAGAATCAAAACAACAATAATCTCATTAATGCTGGTCAGTACAACCCAGCAAAGTCCATTCCTATATGTACAGTAGAGGCCACAACTGATGGAGGACAAGGAAAATTGACATCTTCACCCTTTATTCAAATATTATTTAAAATAGCTTAGTTGTCAATAAAATATTAATAACTGATAATGTTGTAGTCGATGAATACTTTTTCCTGTGAGCTTTTTGTTTTTCTATATGCATTGTACAATAATTGACTTTTTTGCTAAATAATGATGTCAGATAAATACCTTGACCAAATTTAGTTAATCTTCCCTCATATGTAAAATATAAAAAATATAAATTAAATATTTCCCTCTTAGTTTGATGGTTTACTCATCGAACAAACGTCACTTTTGGCCACTACTGTATTATATGAAGTGCTTGTATCTGATTTTGGTCTCTTTTATGTTGAAAAAAAAGTGATTGAAAAGTAAGTGTATGCATGTGTAATATTGTAAGTTTGCAGTATTAATGTTTCACTACAGGGCGAGGAGCAGCGGAAGAGATCTTCACTGAAATCAGTCTAGACGAGCCAAAGCATCATGCATAGTGTGTGTGTGTCCAACACGACCAAAGCAACATGCAGTGTGTGTCCACGCGATGGTGAAGACTGTGGGTCCTTGGTTCCCGGATTCAAACTATATCTGCTATAAAGCGTCCTTTTGTCATTCTGACATCAAGTTTCATTTGCTGTTAGAGAAGATTGTAAACTGTATATAAAAAGACAATGGAATCATTGGTTGAAATGTATGTAAAAAAAAAAAATGATTAGCCTATACAAATGCTGTATAAAATAATTTGTGACTATAATAAACATTCACTGTATTAATGTAATACACTGCCCTGTGTGTGTGTGTGTGTGTGTGTGTGTGTGTGTGTGTGTGTGTGTGTGTGTGTGTGTGTGTGTGTGTGTGTGTGTGTGTGTGTGTGTGTGTGTGTGTGTGTGTGTGTGTGTGTGGTGCGTGTAGCGTGTGTGAGTGCCTGTGGCGTGTGTGTGTGTGTGTGTGTGTGTGTGTGTGTGTGTGTGTGTGTGTGTGTGTGTGTGTGTGTGTGTGTGTGTGTGTGTGTGTGTGTGTGAGTGCGTGTGGCGTGCGTGTGTGTGTGAGTGCGTGTGGCGTGTGTGTGTGCGTGTGGTGTGTGTGTGGGGTGGGGTGGGGTCAACAAACACACTTTGTCACAACCTAAAACACTAACAACAGGCAGAGATAGATAGATAGATAGATAGATAGATAGATAGATAGATAGATAGATAGATAGATAGATAGATAGATAGATAGATAGATAGATAGATAGATAGATAGATAGATAGATAGATAGATAGATAGATTGATAGATTCCCCCTTTTGTATATATATATGATAATGAAATTGAATTACAAATTTCTTTTGTAAGTGGCTTTGGATAAAAGCGTGTATACTAATGTTAATAATAGTGAAGTTTGTCTCATATCAACCTTTTTAAAGTGCTCTGGAAAAATAGTCAACTAATAAGCCAACCGAATATACTAAAATAGTGCCCTCGATGTGGCTTGTGGTCTTGTGCCCTAGTTGGTGAACCTGCCCTGACTGGCTTTAATTGGAATAGTTTTTTTTACACGGACCAGCATATGTCATTAATTCATGTACAGCAGAACTGTGAATGATTGTTCTTCCGGTATGGAAATGTCACTGAGATGTGGATTCCCCTGAGTGGGAGCGATCTTCAGAAACACACTCCTGGAATGAGTGACAGACAGTGGATCTCTAAAGATAGCTGTGGGACTCCCCTGTCTGAAGGGACCTGCCGAACACACGATTCAGAGACTCAACACGACACACTCTCAAATACTACCGAAAGTTCATTGGTTTTGAATGTTTCTAAAACAAACAGGCAACTTTGTGTCTCCAATAACTTCTCAGTGCGGCCAGCATGAATAACAGTGAGAGAGCGCTCTCTGCTGGAGACAATGAACTGATACAGATAGATAGATAGATAGATAGATAGATAGATAGATAGATAGATAGATAGATAGATAGATAGATAGATAGATAGATAGATAGATAGATAGATAGATAGATAGATAGATAGATAGATAGATAGAATTGTCATCACTTTAAAGTAAAATTATCTTATTTTCAGTAATGTAATATGAAAAAATAAATACATAAATATATTTAAATGATTATTTAAGTTATATATACAACCTAAAAATATATACTGTTACATTTGAATACATTACATTAGCTTCTTTTTCTCAGTACTGTAATATGAAATAATAAGCAAAAAAATATTTTAATTAGATCTCTGTCCCATTAGGCTACTGTACTCATTAATGTAATGTATATTGTATCATAATATGGAAGTGAAAATCATCCAGTTTTCAATTCTGTATTATATAAAGTTTTTTTCAATAAAATCAGTTGGCCAATATATTTAAAACAGTTCAACAAAGTAACACAGTCATGTTGGATAAATACTTGACAATCTGCATAATATATATTTTAATTCTATTTATAATGTACTGGGTTAGTACATTAACATAACAAATGTCAAGTCATTCTGGAAGCTAGAATTTTACTTTGTAACGTGTTAAATATTAATATTTTTCTTAAACAAAGCTTTGCTTCAGAAGGCCTTTATTAACCCCCGAGCCGTGTGGAGAACTTGACAGATGCACTTTTATGGACTTCAAAACAGAAACAGCCATTCACTGTCATTATAAAGCTTGGAAGAGCCAGGGAACTCTGATTGTGTTCATCAGAAAGAAGATAGTCATATGACTAGAGGGTGAATAAATCATGGGCTAATTTTCATTTTTGGGTGAACTATCCCTTTAATAACAAAATGGAGAGAAGAAAAAATATTTGTAATATTGTCTAACTGTTTTATCTCACTCCCTAAGTGTTGCTTCGCTTCATCACAAAACTGGTATTTCCTGACGCTCCCTTCTCGTGTCGCGCATGCGCAGATCATCGCTCCGCCGCTAGTGGCCGCTGTTTCCTCCGTTCGCGCTCAGTTTTTGTCATAGCAGCTGAAGGCCGAAAACATCCGACACCATGCCTCCGTCGCACCGCTTCTGCTCGCGTTTTAACCCGGCCAACGCGCCTCTGGTGCATGCAACAGGCTCTAGGGCTTATTAATCCAAATATTCGCTCTTCTAAGTCGAGTGTTTAATACAGTTAACTCATGAGAGTCGGTTATTGCGCCGCGTAAAGACGCACAAAGAGGGAGATTATGGAGTGAACGCGCGACTCGCGGCCGCTAGACTCATAATAACAACAATAACAATAATACTGCTATGGCACTGTCTGTGATCCAGGCGTGTCGTAGTCTGGCGCTGTCCACCTGGCTCCTGTCCTTCTGCTTCGTGCATCTGCTGTGTTTGGACTTCACGGTGGCCGAGAAGGAGGAATGGTACACGGCGTTCGTCAACATCACATACGTGGATCCGGACACGGCCGAGGTGCGGACTGAGAAGACGGAGTGCGGGCGTTACGGGGAGCACTCGCTCAAACGCGAGGCCAGGGGCGTGTTGGCGATGCCCGCCGCGACGCAGGACCGACACGCGTGCGACCCCAACAGCAGGTTCACCCCGCGTGCGCACGGCGCGTGGATCGCGCTCATCAGCAGGGGAAACTGCACGTTCAAAGATAAAATCAGACACGCCGTGGGACACAACGCGTCAGCTGTGGTCATATTCAACGTGGGGTCCTCCAACCCCAATGAGACGATCACCATGCCGCATCAAGGTGAATGCACGTGCGCTTGAGAGATGTCTAGTTATGACAGGTTATGAGTGATGGCTAATGCATACGTGCTTATGTGTGATGATAAATGCGTAATTGCATATGTAGTTATGTGTGCTGATGAATGCATATGCACTTAATATCACACACTACACATGCAAAGATCAAATCCCATATGCATTCACCAGCACACATAACTAGAAGTGCAATTATGCATTTATCACATATGCACATTAGGTTATAATAGACATATAGTATTAGTTATGTGTGATATTAAGTGCATATGTGTTTTGTGTGATGGTAAATGCATGTCTTGTTATGTGTGTGTTTGTGAATGCATCATAGTGAATGCATGTCATGTATATTTGATTTTGTTTTGGTAAATGTGTAATGATGAATGTATAAATGCATGTCCTCCTAAATGTGATGATGAATGTATATCTAGCTATGATAAGTGATAAATGTGATTGTAGATGTGTCGCTCAGGGTTTTGAGGTTTATTGTGAGTTCCATCTGTTCACAAATGTCTGATGTAAACAAAGGACGCTTAAGTTTGGATTATTCACCTGTTGCTTTATTTCAAACTCTGTCTCTTAAAACACACTTCACATCATGTTACTGGGCTTCTACTGTAGTAATATGAAAGTATTATTAAAATGGTCATTTATTTGAGTAACATGTTCTGTTAATATAAAGTATGGTGTTCTGTGTCCGAAAGTTCTCTGTAAAGTGTGTGTGTGTGTGTGTGTGTGTGTGTGTGTGTGTGTGTGTGTGTGTGTGTGTGTGTGTGTGTGTGTGTGTGTGTGTGTGACGCTGCTGTGCTCCTGACCCTGCAGGCGTCCAGCTGTGTTTGCATGTTCTCGCACATCTGGAAGTCGTGATGTGGAGAGCGGTCATTCCTCGTCTCAGAGGAAGCGTGTAGCGCTGAGTGTTTTATCTGGCCCTGAAGAGCTGCAGACATGTTGCTGGTTTAGTTCCTCTCTTTGTTCTCTATCTTTCATTCTCGCTTTGAAGTTTGCACTTTCTTCTGGGTTAAGGAGGTTTTCACTGCTTTTAAATCAGGGTAATCATCGTCTACAAAGACTAAAACTATTTTAAAAATGTGTTTTTGTTAATTGGAATAAAAATATAAGTATTGCATTAAAAATTTAGAAAATTTAAAAATAGATATGTTGCCTTGGCAACTAAATAAGTTTGAGTTGAAGTAGTGAAAAGTGAAAGGACATGCCGGAAATAAATAAGAATTAAATGCATAACTAGTTACGAGTGATAATAAATTATAATAAAAAATAAATGGTTATGTGTGTTGAATCATGCATGCCTGGTTATATGCAATTGTATTCATGTTAGGTTATGAGTGATGGTTTTTGCATATCTTTCATATCTGTTGTTTTGGTGCATAATCGTGTGTGCTGGTGAATGCATATGTGATTTGATAAATGCATGGATATAAGAGATGATGAATGCATATGTATGATTGTGTTTTGTGTGATGATAAATGATGTGTGTTTGCAAATGCATATTAGTTATGCATCATGGTGACTGCAATTGGATTGTTTTTGACTGATCCGTCATTATAAATGCATGTCTGGATTATGATGGTCAGTGTATAAGTGTTTGCATAAATGCTTATCTAGTTATGAGTGATGTTGAATGCATATAACGGTATGCGTGGTGAATGCATGTTTGGTAATAAAACCTGAAATATAAATGAATTAATCTTAAATGGTAATATTTAAAACGAACAAAAACTAATAAAAATAATGAAAGCACATAACAAAAAATTAAATGACTAAAAATGACATTAAAATACAATCTAATGAATTATTTTAATAACTATTACAGTTTATAAATAATACCAAATTAAAAAGTGCCCCATTATGCTATTTTAAAGGTTCCTAATCTGTTTCTTATTCAATTCAACAGATTTACACGCACTCAAGGTCAAAAACACGATTCATTTGAAGATTCAGTCTCTCTGAACACCACCTTTCCTTGAGCTTCCTCTGCTCTGATTGGTCAAATGGCCCAGTCTGTTGTGATTGGTCTACTCTGCTCTGATTGGTCAGATGGCCCAGTCTGTTGTGATTGGTCTACTCTGCTCTGATTGGTCAGATGACTCAGTCGGTTGTGATTGGTCTACTCTGCTCTGATTGGTCAGATGGCCCAGTCTGTTGTGATTGGTCTACTCTGCTCTGATTGGTCAGATGACTCAGTCGGTTGTGATTGGTCTACTCTGCTCTGATTGGTCAGATGGCCCAGTCTGTTGTGATTGGTCTACTCTGCTCTGATTGGTCAAATGACCCAGTCTGTTGTGATTGGTCTACTCTGCTCTGATTGGTCAAATGACCCAGTCTGTTGTGATTGGTCTACTCTGCTCTGATTGGTCAGATGGCCCAGTCTGTTGTGATTGGTCTACTCTGCTCTGATTGGTCAGATGGCCCAGTCTGTTGTGATTGGTCTACTCTGCTCTGATTGGTCAAATGACCCAGTCTGTTGTGATTGGTCTACTCTGCTCTGATTGGTCAGATGGCCCAGTCTGTTGTGATTGGTCTACTCTGCTCTGATTGGTCAGATGGCCCAGTCTGTTGTGATTGGTCTACTCTGCTCTGATTGGTCAGATGGCCCAGTCTGTTGTGATTGGTCTACTCTGCTCTGATTGGTCAAATGACCCAGTCTGTTGTGATTGGTCTACTCTGCTCTGATTGGTCAGATGATCCAGTATGTTGTGATTGCTCTACTCTGCTCTGATTGGTCAGATGGCCCAGTCTGTTGTGATAGCTCTACTCTGCTCTGATTGGTCAGATGGCCCAGTCTGTTGTGATTGGTCTAGTCTGCTCTGATTGGTCAGATGGCCCAGTCTGTTGTGATTGGTCTACTCTGCTCTGATTGGTCAGATGGCCCAGTCTGTTGTGATTGGTCTACTCTGCTCTGATTGGTCAGATGACCCAGTCTGTTGTGATTGGTCTACTCTGCTCTGATTGGTCAGATGGCCCAGTCTGTTGTGATTGGTCTACTCTGCTGTGATTGGTCAGATGGCCCAGTCTGTTGTGATTGGTCTACTCTGCTCTGATTGGTCAGATGACCCAGTCTGCTGTGATTGGTCTTCTCTACTCTGATTGGTCAGATGATCCAGTCTGTTGTGATTGCTCTACTCTGCTCCGATTGGTCAGATGACCCAGTCTGTTGTGATTGCTCTACTCTGCTCTGATTGGTCAGATGACCCAGTCTGTTGTGATTGGTCTACTCTGCTCTGATTGGTCAGATGGGCCAGTCTATTGTGATTTGTCTACTCTGCTCTGATTGGTCAGATGACTCAGTCTGTTGTGATTGGTCTACTCTGCTCTGATTGGTCAGATGACCCAGTCTGCTGTGATTGGTCTTCTCTGCTCTGATTGGTCAGATGATCCAGTCTGTTGTGATTGGTCTACTCTGCTCTGATTGGTCAGATGACCCAGTCTGCTGTGATTGGTCTACTCTGCTCTGATTGGTCAGATGACCCAGTCTGTTGTGATTGGTCTACTCTGCTCTGATTGGTCAGATGACCCAGTCTGCTGTGATTGGTCTTCTCTGCTCTGATTGGTCAGATGATCCAGTCTGTTGTGATTGGTCTACTCTGCTCTGATTGGTCAGAAGACCCAGTCTGTTGTGATTGGTCCACTCTGCTCTGATTGGTCAGATGGTCCAGTCTGTTGTGATTGGTCTACTCTGCTCTGATTGGTCAGATGGCCCAGTCTGTTGTGATTGGTCTACTCTGCTCTGATTGGTCAGATGACCCAGTCTGCTGTGATTGGTCTTCTCTGCTCTGATTGGTCAGATGACCCAGTCTGTTGTGATTGGTCTACTCTGCTCTGATTGGTCAGATGACCCAGTCTGTTGTGATTGGTCTACTCTGCTCTGATTGGTCAGATGGCCCAGTCTGTTGTGATTGGTCTTCTCTGCTCTGATTGGTCAGATGACCCAGTCTGCTGTGATTGGTCTTCTCTGCTCTGATTGGTCAGATGACCCAGTCTGTTGTGATTGGTCTACTCTGCTCTGATTGGCCAGATGGCCCAGTCTGTTGTGATTGGTCTACTCTGCTCTGATTGGTCAGATGGCCCAGTCGGTTGTGATTGGTCTACTCTGCTCTGATTGGTCAGATGACCCAGTCTGCTGTGATTGGTCTTCTCTGCTCTGATTGGTCAGATGATCCAGTCTGTTGTGATTGGTCTACTCTGCTCTGATTGGTCAGATGACCCAGTCTGTTGTGATTGGTCTACTCTGCTCTAATTGGTCCTATCAAAACTCTTCCAGTCTCAGCTACAACTCCAGTGTTTGAGGGTAAAAGCAGACGTCGGCAGCCAATGAAGACCAAAGACTGTCATTATGGAAAATTGTAACATTGTTACGTAGGTTTGTAACAGGAACTAAGACTGGAACTATTGCAACTCATTTCAGCAATTAAGAATCACTACTTTCTTTTAGGAGACAACTTTATTTATCTGCACTTAACATTTTTGCAGACCTTTTACATCCACAAACAGCTTTATTACACACTGCACGAAATGTTAAATCTGAAAAAGCTGCCTTTAATTCCTCTAGTTTAGGGGTTGGTTAACGGTGGATCTCTCTTTCAGGCACGAGTGATGTGGTGGCCATCATGATTCCCGAGCCGAAGGGTCGTGAGCTGGTTCTTCTGATGGAGAGGAACATCACGGTTCACATGCACATCACTATAGGAACTCGAAACCTCCAGAAATACGTCAGCCGCACCTCCGTGGTCTTCGTCTCCATCTCCTTCATCATCCTCATGATCATCTCTCTGGCCTGGCTCGTCTTTTACTACATCCAGCGGTTCAGATACGCCAACGCCAGGGACCGCAACCAGGTACAATCCCAATCGACTTCCCTTTATCAACCGTTTGTTTAAAGTGCAGCTGAACTGTCCAAATACTTGTTGCAGTCATCGTACGTATATCTTAGTTTGCTCAAAATGACCATGTATGTGAAGAGCAAATAGGGCTGCATGATTCATTTAAATTAAACCAAAGTTGCAATATGGCTTTGTGCAATTAAAGGAGTTCACCCAAAAATGAAAATTAGCCCATGATTTACTCACCCTCCAGTCATTATCCCTTTAAGACAGCCATAAATATTAGTATTGTAATTTTACAGTTGTACTGTAAAAAAAACAATGAAATGTTACAGTTTTCCCAGTTTTGTTTTATTTAGTAGTTTTTATATTTTTATGTAGTAATAATAATACTAAATATACATTTGTAATGTAAAATAAAAGTATTATTAAATATTTAAATCTAAATAAATATATAATATAATTACATTTTCTTATACTCACATTTGTTATTTTACAGTGAAATATTACATTAGTAAAATTTCTAATTTAGTTTTTATTAGTAGTAATACAATTTTTATTATTTTGTAATTTTACAGTTGTAATGTAAAATAAAATAATTATTTTTTATACAGTGAAATATTACATTATTAATATTTACAATTTTTTATTTACAATTTTTTATATTTTTATTTAGTAGTAGTAGTAATAATTATTATTTCAGTAGTAGTATTGTAATTTTACAGTTGTAATATAAAACAAAATTATTATTATTATTATATTTGTCTTAAATACAATAACCAAAAAAATTACTTTTTGAGTAATTTTTTATTTATTTAGTAGTAGTAGTAGTAGTAGTAGTAGTAGTATAATTTAGTATATATAAGTAGTATAATATAATTTTGTATTATTATTTTATAGCCGTATCACAAAATTTGGGCCAAATTGTGCATTCCTACAAACAATTGCAATCACAAATTTTATCAGAAAAATCAGTTGTTTTTTCCACCCAGTCTGTTCCGCCCTCAGATCAAACCACATTCTTGTGCTCCGCCACTGTTATTGCATAGTTTGCATGTTCGTGTGTGTGTGTGAGCGAGACCCTAAAGCATGATTACAGGCCACAGGAAGTGACTTTCATCACAGGAAAACGACAGCAGCCTGAAGGCAAGCACAGCCCTTCATTACAGCTTTTATGATGATAACAAAAAAACAACAAAGAGAGACGGATGTAGAAAATAACAGACTGAGGTCAAAGGAGAAGTGCATTCATTAATCACCTTCTGTTCTCTGATTGGTCAGCGGAGGTTGGGCGACGCTGCCAAAAAAGCCATCAGCCAATTACAAGTGCGGACCATCAGGAAAGGCGATCAGGTGAATGGCAGATAAACATTGAGTATCTTTTTCTTTAAACCAGTGATTTTTGCTGATACTGAGTTCTGTGTGTGTGTGTGTGTGTGTGTGTGTGTGTGTGTGTGTGTGTGTGTGTTTTCCTTTAGGAAACGGAGAGTGATTTTGATAACTGTGCCGTGTGTATCGAAGGTTATAAGCCAAATGATGTAGTGAGAATCTTACCCTGCAGGTAAACACACACACACACACACACAACTGACTGCACTGATGAGACTAGTTACTACACTACACTACTAGATAGTTTCTAACAAGATGTTTTTAGTAACATTACTGTACGCTTAAAACGATATGTTGTCACGTTACACTACATTACGTTACGTTGTTATGTTACGTTGTTATGTTACGTTGTTACATTGTTACGATATGTTGTCACGTTACACTACATTACGTTACGTTGTTATGTTACATTGATATGATACGTTGTTATGTTGTCACGTTAGGGGTGGGAAACTATGGTCACCTCACGATCCGATCCGATTCCGATTCTGGGAGTCACGATCCGATTCCAGAACGATTCTTTATCTATCTTTCCCCCCCTTATTAATTCATTAGTTTACATAAGTAATTAAGTACTTTTTTAAAAATAATTACAAATTAATTTGTTTTTATTAAAATAGTTGTATGTTAAGCATAGAAAAATATAACAAACAACAAACAAAAAGAGCTTTCAGTAGCCTATAGATTATCTGAACGTTTTCCATTCAAGAACTGTGAGTGATTTTTCTTCATCTTTACTGTTGTTTTTTACTATGACATCATAGACTGCGGGAGATCTATTAAGCTGTATTCACTCACGCATCTCTTTTGAAATAAAAGAAGTAATGCGGTGTGTCCTGTCCGTTTAATCCCTTATGACATAACTGGCTGTGTTTACGTTAATTTTGCACAAGTACATTAAACCACTACACGGAGTCGCGGAGTCGCACAGCCGCATGCACGAGCAGTCTCACAAACAAAGCTCGCGTCAGCATTTGAAATTGAAAGCAGCCTTCTGTTACTTATTGAGATTCATATTTTAAATATATAAGTCCACTGCATTTCAAACCACATAAATGATGACTTCGTAGAGCATTTGTAAGGAAAATACCGACGGGCGAGACGGCACACTTCAAGTGTAACATCAAAGAAAGCGCGCGTCTCTCACAGCGTATCCTGTGCAATGAAGCCTGTGAATGTCCTTGTAATTCGCTTCAACCTTTCCGAACTTTATGAAAGATTATTTACGGAAGGTTCGAGTGGTGTATGTGTGTGAGGAATTGGAAGCAAGCAGAGTATGGGTGTTTCTAAAGCAAACTAAACGTCATCGCACATCTGGTTAAAAACTAAGCTCAGAATCGATCCAGAATCGTTGGAGAGAGAATCGCGATGCATCGATGGATCGATTTTTTTCTCCCACCCCTATGTCACGTTACACTACATTGTTACGTTGCTATGTTACGTTGTTATGTTATATTACGATATGTTGTCACGTTACACTACATTGTTACGTTGTTGTTACGTTATGTTGTGTTTCGTTACATTACTTTGCGTTATGTTATGTTGTTACGATACGTTACGTTATGTTGCGTTATGTTACGTTATGTTATGTTATGTTACATTATGTTATGTTACGTCATGTTACTTTGTTACTATACGTTACGTTATGTTATGTTACGTTATGTTACGATACGCTACGTTATGTTGCGTTATGTTATGTTACGGTATGTTGTTACGTTATGTTGTTA
Organism: Rhinichthys osculus; assembly: GCA_029959095.1. Taxonomy (NCBI): domain Eukaryota; kingdom Metazoa; phylum Chordata; class Actinopteri; order Cypriniformes; family Leuciscidae; genus Rhinichthys; species Rhinichthys osculus. The sequence goes on along the minus strand of JARWKJ010000021.1, from coordinate 3,534,121 downwards.
CGATACGTTATGTTACATTATGTTATGTTATGTTATGTTACGATACATTACGTTATGTTATGTTATGTTATGTTACGTTACGTTATGTTATGTTACGTTACGTTACGTTACGTTACGTTACGTTACGTTACGTTACGTTACGTTACGTTACGTTACGTTACGTTACGTTACGTTACGTTACGTTACGTTACGTTACGTTACGTTACGTTACGTTACGTTACGTTACGTTATGTTATGTTATGTTACGATACGTTACGTTATGTTGTGTTGCGTTATGTTATGTTACGTTATGTTGTTACTACAACAAGTTCTAAATACACCCAAAAATAAAATTAGTTAACTACATTAAAGCTGAGTTTTTTTGGTAGCATAACTATACGCTTAAAAATGTACTATTATATTATATTAAATACTACAACAAAAAAAATCCTAAATACATCAAAATAATTAATTAGTTAACTACATTAAAGTTGAGATTTTTTTTGTAACGTAACTAAACGCTTAAATTATTGCGAATTATATTTTATTACACTTACTACAAAAAAAAAACTATTCTAATTATCTATATGTTATATTGTGTTGTATTATTTTACTAATTTAAATATATGAATAAATAATGAATAATTATTCAATTTTACTGCAAAAAGAGGATGTAAAATTGTGCACTAGACCATTTAGATGACTCAAAAGAATCTGTGAATGTTTTGCAAATGAATTGAAATGAAACTTGAGCGAGCGACTGATGATCTCATGTTCCTCTCGTCTGTCAGGCATCTGTTTCACAAGGGCTGTGTCGACCCCTGGCTGGTGGACCACCGCACGTGTCCCATGTGCAAAATGAACATCCTCAAAGCCCTCGGCCTCACGGTGAGTGTGTTCCTCTGCTTCGCCGCTGTACAGTGTGTCATGTGCTGTCTTCCTCCTCCAGAAAGAGAAATGAGCTGAAAGGGACAGCTCACCCAAAAATGAAAATGTTGTCATTAATTAGACGCCCTCAGAAGTGGACAAAGCACACAACTTCCTTACTTGAGTGAAAGTACAGATACTACTGGTCAGATATTACTCCGTTACAAGTAAGGGCCGATTTTTACTGAAGTAAAATACAGAAGTACTTGTTTTTAAAACTACTTACTGTAAGTATCAAAAGTAAAATGTCAATGCATTGTTTTATTATTGTTGTATGTAATACTTACAGTACCGTATGCCTCTGAATCTATGCCGGCTTTCCCTCATATTAATATCACATTTATTTCTAGAACACCGTTCCAGTAGTGGGATTGAATGTGAGATTGAACGAGTGCTCTCAATAACGTCCACAATGGTTTCGGACACACAAATGGCTGTTCCCCTATTTAATGTGTTTTGGCTTTTAGTATTATGTAAGCCTTACTGTTATCTATAAGCTAGTGTGCTTCAAAACAATGACAAAATTCACATTTAGAAGAGCAAACCCAGCGTCAGAAACCAACATCAGCCGAGTTCTGACGGCAAACCGACTTTTCATTTCCAAGTCAAGTCATCCTCATTTATACAGCGCTTTTAACAATGTAGATTGTCTCAAAGCAGCTTTACAGAGATAAACTAAATATAATTTAAGGTAACAGAGATTGGTTTGGTTTTATAGCGGTTCCTGAATAATGTTATTTCCAGCTAAAGTTAGTTTTGATTGATTCACTTCCGTCGAAATTATCATTTGTTATTAAATTATGGGCCGCTAAGACGACAGCGTTCTCTCTAAACAGACTTTAAACTGAACCTGTGCTAAACGCTGATGGCGTTCACATGTGCATTAAGAGTTGAGTCTATAGTTATGTGCGTTTGAATATATGTCCAATCAAAATGCAACTCCTTCAACCAAAATCATCCCCTGACTGACTAAAGGACCGTGACAGAATTGTAGTGGACTAAAAAGTATGATATTTGTCTTTCAAATGAAGTAAAGTAAAAAGTTTCCAGAAAAAATAATACTCAAGTAAAGTACAGATACTCAAACAGTAAATGTGCCGTGTTACGGTCCACCTCTGGACGCCCTCATGTCGTTCCAAACCCATCAGACAGTTTCTGTTCCTCCATTGACAGATACGCAACTTCCACTTTGACGCTTCATAAAGCTCATAAAGAGATCGTAAAACTAATCCATATCAGTTGAGCGGTTTATGATGAACAGATTGAATTTATGCTTTTATTGACATGTAAACATTGATCAGTGAACATAAACAGAAGCTCAACCGAGCCGGCTCGACGTGCGAGAACAAGCCTCTCACTGTTTCCTCCATTTATCACAGCTGATGATGTGTGAGTTTATGAATGTTTATGTTTATATTAATAACAGAATTTTCATTTTTGGGTGAACTATCTGTTCAACATGGAGTTCAGACAGAAGCTGACAGTTGAATTACAGTCTGAATACATGCACTTTATCATAATAATTCAATTATAAATGAATCATTATTATTAATTCTAGTAATAATAAATCCAATTATGAATTAATAAATTCAATTGTTTTATTTTTTTTATTGTATTTTATTTTGAAACATTGGTGTTCACTAACAACATCAGCTTGACCAAGCACACTTATACTATTATAGTTTTTATAATATTTATAATTATTTTTTATTTTTATATTTTCTGTTTTCATTTTAATTTCAGTTAGTTTGTCTTTTTTATCGTTATAGTTTTTGTTAAATTATTTTGATTGTTTTTGCTATTTTAGTAAATCAAGTAAGTTTAATTTTTAAGTTATTTCAAGCCACAAAAGTTTATTTTATGGTTTTAGTTAATTATAATAACCCTGGAAAAGTCTCATTTAACTCTATTTTATGAATGTAGTGTAATTGAGTTATATTGGTGTGCAGTCGAGTGTCTGTTGAATATTTAGGTATATCAATTTAAGAAAATTTGTAAAAAAAAATTCAAGTCAGGAAAGTTTATTTTATGGTTTTAGTTTTGGTTGATTATAATAACCCTGGTAAAGTCTCTGAATTGCTTTAATTCTGGGGCATTTAACTCTATTTTATGAACCAGTGTCTGTTGAATATTTAGGTAAATCAATTTAAGAAAATTTGTTTCAATTAAAGTTAATTTTATTTCCCTGGTAAAGTCTCTGAGCTGCTTCAGTGTGTATCTGGGTAATTCTGTGAATGAAGTGTAACTGAGTTATGTTGATGTGCAGTCGAGTGCCGAGTGCCTGAATGAACTTCCCATGGACTACGAGCTCGCCGTGGGGGGCGTGGCTCTCAACGCCATGGTGATGAGTGATGATGTCATGGGCGGGGATGCCGCGGGGGGGCGTGACCCTGGCGTGAGGATGGTGGGTCTCCCTCAGGTCCTCCTGGACTCCGAGCCCCTGTCCCAGGACACCTTGCTAACCGAACAAAGTAAGTGTGATATCCGCAATGTCAGAAAACTCCTCCTCTTCTCTAGTGCAATGCATTGTGGGTAATATTACTAACAAAAAGCATGCGCAGTTTCATATTTAAAGTCCCACTGTAGTCAATAATTGTATCCCTTAAAATTCATCTTTGATCACCAAAATGACATATTTAAATGTTTTTTCTAGAAATGTCTTTAAATATCTTGAATGTAACTCGACACCCTTACCTCATTTAGTATACGCTGTTCTATGAATATGCAAATGAGCCCCGCCTCCACTCACTCGCTCAGCTCAGAGATCCACTGGTTGACGATCACACGTTGATCTGATTGGTTACAAGGTCGTTTGTGACGTCAGAAACTGTGTTTTTGAGACTGTCTTTGGTTCACTGCAGTTTTAAGGAGGAAATACTCAGCAATCCTGTCGACTTATGAACTTACACATGGTTTGTCTTAAAGCATATTAAACACACCACATAAACAACATTAAAAACTTGATTTTCACCACAGAGGGACTTTAAAAACAACAACATGATAATAGTAAACCATCCAGACGCCCTTGAGTATTTAGTATGGGAATAATACACTTCAGTCTAAACTCAATTTGATGTTTTCAGACAATTACCGCACTTCTTTCTCACAATGGCACACTATTCTCAGAGCATTACGGCTTGGCACGCACCTGCTGATTAATAAGGATAGCATTAAAATACAGACTCGATACGATGTTGTTTGTCCTCCACAGGTGAGCTACAGCCGATAGCCAGCGGGAGTTCAGAGGGCTCTCTCGCTCTGGGGGCGGGGCACTTGGACATGGACACGCCCTCCGACGACCCCAAGTGTTGATTTAGCCACGCCCCCCCGGACCGGGTTGAACGGGCTTTAATCTCAGAGGAACTTCGGCCAGTGACTCGCCGTTGAACACACTGCCTGCCGAGTACATACTCCGACGTTACGTTCATCCTCCTTCCTTCCCTCTCTGTAAAGCAGGGTTCTTCGCCCCTAAGTGCACACTACAGTATGTACTTGAGCTAAAGCACTCGGCAGACGACCGGTTCTGCTCCGCTCGACAATCAGATATTCCCTCTGTTTATTCTGTCGTCCGCTGCCTGTTCTGCCGTCGTCTGTGATTCCAGCGCAGTTGAAAGAACTATTTTGAAATCCGATAAGAAGTGGTTTATTTTTCTATAGAGAAGCATTTGATGTGCTCGAGTTCTGCAGTATTAAAGAAAAAAAGAGTATCTCAGTATTTAGACTTCTTTTTGTGTGTGTGTGGGGGGATTTGGGCATCACCAAAGACCTGGATGGATATTGTGCAGGGGAAAACTGTGGGACTTTCTAGGACATGTGATGTTTGCTGTGCATGCAACATGCCCTGTCCACTTTATTTGATTTCAGTGGATTCTGTTTAAAGGGACAGTTCGCTCAAAAAACCCTTCTCGCATCGTTTACTCACCCTTATGTCCTTCCGGATCTCTTTATTTGCCACTTTTCTTTGCTTTCAAGCTCCAAAACGCACTATAAAATGTGCACACTATATTCAGACATGAGGGTGAATAGATGATCATTTTCCGTAACTCGATCTTCCTCGTTCGGTTTGTCTGTATATTGTAAATAAGAGGATAATTTCGTCCATATGAGAGCTGTTTGTTTTCTCCTTAATTGCCAAGTTTTTCCATCATGCACTTTATGTATTTAGAGGTTGGAGTTCATTTTGAAATTGGGATTTCAGTCACAAGTTTGTATCACTCTCTGTATTACACACACACACACACACACACTCAGTAGAGGTTTGTTCCCAGTATTTTGCACGTGTTTCGGTCAGACTGTGCTTTGAATATTAATAAATTTTAATGTGAGTTTTTTGGGCTAAACCCTGTCCTTCTCATTTACAGTGTGTTTACATCTGTTGCCTTTGATGATGTCACATGATTCCGCCACATTTAAATGTTACAGTGTTTCTTGTCAGTTAAAACTGAAAATTCCAAAACGGCGAATGAACATTCTGAGCTTCATTCTAAACTCTGGTTAGTGACGGTTGAAACATAATACTTGGACTATTGTGAAAGTGTAATGTTTTTGCTGCGTGAAGGTGTTCAGTGTCTTCTGCTTCATCTGAGGGACAACGACAGCAAACGCATGTATGAACGCAGAGAGATGTTACTCAACACACAAGCCACAGTGACCAATCATTAACAGAGCAGTCATGTCACTCGCCCTCGACTCACCGCATGAACGTGTACGAGGAACTGACAGAGAGACAGCCACATTCACATTTCTCCTCTTTTAAATGTTATTTTATTCCATGTATATTATATGTATATTTTTCTATTTATTTATGTATGTATATGTATATACTGTATATATATATATATATATGTGGGTGTGTGTGTGCGTGTGTGCATCTCTCTCTCCATATATATATATATATATATGTGTGTGTGTGTGTGTGTGTATCTCTCTCTATATATATATACACTCACCGGCCACTTTATTAGGTACACCTGTCCAACTGCTCGTTAACACTTAATTTCTAAGCAGCCAATCACATGGCGGCAACTCAGTGCATTTAGGCATGTAGACATGGTCAAGACAATCTCCTGCAGTTCAAACCGAGCATCAGTATGGGGAAGAAAGTTGATTTGAGTGACTTTGAACGTGGCATGATTGTTGGTGCCAGAAGGGCTGGTCTGAGTATTTCAGAAACTGCTAATCTGCTGGGATTTTCACGCACAACCATCTCTAGGGTTTACAGAGAATGGTCCGAAAAAGAGAAAACATCCAGTGAGCGGCAGTTCTGTGGGCGGAAATGCCTTGTTGATGCCAGAGGTCAGAGGAGAATGGCCAGACTGGTTCGAGCTGATAGAAGGGCAACAGTGACTGAAATAACCACTCGTTACAACCGAGGTATGCAGCAAAGCATTTGTGAAGCCACAACACGCACAACCTTGAGGCGGATGGGCTACAACAGCAGAAGACCCCACCGGGTACCACTCATCTCCACTACAAATAGGAAAAAGAGGCTACAATTTGCAAGAGCTCACCAAAATTGAACAGTTGAAGACTGGAAAAATGTTGCCTGGTCTGATGAGTCTCGATTTCTGTTGAGACATTCAGATGGTAGAGTCAGAATTTGGCGTAAACAGAATGAGAACATGGAACCATCATGCCTTGTTACCACTGTGCAGGCTGGTGGTGGTGGTGTAATGGTGTGGGGGATGTTTTCCTGGCACACTTTAGGCCCCTTAGTGCCAATTGGGCATCGTTTAAATGCCACGGCCTACCTGAGCACTGTTTCTGACCATGTCCATCCCTTTATGGCCACCATGTACTCATCCTCTGATGGCTACTTCCACCATGTCACAAAGCTCTAATCATTTCAAATTGGTTTCTTGAACATGACAATGAGTTCACTGTACTAAAATGGCCTCCACAGTCACCAGATCTCAACCCAATAGAGCATCTTTGGGATGTGGTGGAACGGGAGATTTGCATCATGGATGTGCAGCCGACAAATCTGCGGCAACTGTGTGATGCCATCATGTCAATATGGACCAAACTCCCTGAGGAATGCTTCCAGCACCTTGTTGAATCTATGCCACGAAGAATTGAGGCAGTTCTGAAGGCAAAAGGGGGTCCAACCCGTTACTAACATGGGGTACCTAATAAAGTGGCCGGTGAGTGTATATGTGTGTGTGTGTGTGTGCGTGTGTATCTCTCTCTCTATATATATATATATATATATATGTGTGTGTGTGTGTGTGTGTGTGTGTATCTCTCTCTCTCTATATATATATATATATATATGTGTGTGTGTGTGTGTATCTCTCTCTCTATATATATATATATATGTGTTTGTGTGTGTGTGTGTATCTCTCTCCATATATATATATATATATATATATGTGTGTGTGTGTGTGTGTGTGTGTGTGTGTGTGTATCTCTCTCTATATATATATATATATATGTGTGTGTGTGTGTGTGTCTCTCTCTCTCTCTATATATATATATATATATATATATTGGCTATTAACTCACCTTTTAGTTTCACTGCGATCTTCAGCAAAAAGGCACCAAATCAAATATTACATTAAAACAGTGATCCATCGTGTTGAACAAGAATAACTGAATCATCTGTGCATAATTATATAATTTATAAAGAAGAATACTTGGATTGCAAGCCAATCTTTAGAATTAGTGCAGTCATTTATTTGATTAAAAATACAGTAAAAATTAAATATTAATAGAATGTAAATCAGCTGTTTTCTATGTGAATATATAATAAAGTGTAGTTTATTCCTGTGATCAAAGCTGAGTTTTCAGCATCATTACTCCAGTCTTCAGTGTCACATGATCCTTCAGAAATCACTCTAATATGCTGATTTGATGCTCAAGAAACATTTATGATTATTATCAATATCGAAAACATTGCATTATAACAGACTTTACTGTCACTTTTCATCAATTTAATGCATGACAGTATTCATTTTTTAAGGAAAACTGAATCGCTTTTGAAAACTTGAATAGAATACCGGTAGTATATGATAGACTTGCGTTATCCGGGATGTCGTCATGCACTGCGTGTCCACACGGGGGCAGCACCTGCATCATGAGTTTGCCTACAGAAGCATTAGAAATAGAATAGGCCGAAATGAATAGAATAGCAGACGGTATCTCTGAATTTAGAGTAGCATACTATTGCATTATGATGATAAACATGGTTTTGTTGCCATAAGTAACTTGTGTGTAAATCATGGTCAGGTCGACCACAGGCGTTTGTGATTAATGGATCAGGCATTTTTAAATGATTGCTGGAGCAGATTTCAATGTTTCTGTCAGATTTCAGTGAGTTTTAAACGAGAGCATGATTGGTCAGTTATTGATCAGTAACAGACACACTACATCTGTCCAGTGGTCAGGTCTCTGACACAACTGAGCACTTTAACTTATACATGAACATAAATGATCCTCCAGCAACTCAGATCCGCATCATTTGGTTTTGACAACAATATTTTTTCATATTTTAGAAAGAGGATAACTCTTATACTATTATGTCTATTTCATGTGTTTCAGACGAGTGATTTGATTGGCCGTGCTCATTCAGGCGAGTGATTTGATTGGCCGTGCTCATTTAGACGAGTGATTTGATTGGCCGTGCTCGTTCAGACTAGTGATTTGATTGGCCATGCTCGTTCAGACTAGTGATTTGATTGGCCATGCTCGTTCAGACTAGTGATTTGATTGGCCGTGCTCGTTCAGACGAGTGATTTGATTGGCCGTGCTCGTTCAGACTAGTGATTTGATTGGCCGTGCTCGTTCAGACGAGTGATTTGATTGGCCGTGCTCATTCAGACGAGTGATTTGATTGGCCATGCTCGTTCAGACTAGTGATTTGATTGGCCGTGCTCATTCAGACGAGTGATTTGATTGGCCGTGCTCATTTAGACGAGTGATTTGATTGGCCGTGCTCATTTAGACGAGTGATTTGATTGGCCGTGCTCGTTCAGACTAGTGATTTGATTGGCCATGCTCGTTCAGACTAGTGATTTGATTGGCCATGCTCGTTCAGACTAGTGATTTGATTGGCCGTGCTCGTTCAGACGAGTGATTTGATTGGCCGTGCTCGTTCAGACTAGTGATTTGATTGGCCGTGCTCGTTCAGACGAGTGATTTGATTGGCCGTGCTCATTCAGACGAGTGATTTGATTGGCCATGCTCGTTCAGACTAGTGATTTGATTGGCCGTGCTCATTCAGACGAGTGATTTGATTGGCCGTGCTCATTCAGGCGAGTGATTTGATTGGCCGTGCTCATTCAGACGAGTGATTTGATTGGCCGTGCTCATTCAGACAAGTGATTTGATTGGCCGTGCTCGTTCAGACTAGTGATTTGATTGGCCGTGCTCGTTCAGACGAGTAATTTGATTGGCGTGCTCGTTCAGACGAGTGATTTGATTGGCCGTGCTCGTTCAGACTAGTGATTTGATTGGCCGTGCTCGTTCAGACGAGTGATTTGATTGGCCGTGCTCATTCAGACGAGTGATTTGATTGGCCATGCTCGTTCAGACAAGTGATTTGATTGGCCGTGCTCATTCAGACGAGTGATTTGATTGGCCATGCTCGTTCAGACGAGTGATTTGATTGGCCGTGCTCATTCAGGCGAGTGATTTGATTGGCCGTGCTCATTCAGACGAGTGATTTGATCGGCCGTGCTCATTCATACGAGTGATTTGATTGGCCGTGCTCGTTCAGACTAGTGATTTGATTGGTCGTGCTCGTTCAGACGAGTGATTTGATTGGCCGTGCTCATTCAGACGAGTGATTTGATTGGCCGTACTCATTCAGATGTGTGATTTGATTGGTCGTACTCATTAAGACGAAGGATTTGATTGACTGTGCTTGTTCAGATAAGTGATTTGATTGGTCCGTGTCTCTTGCCTGCCAGCAGTAGGAGTTTTGGGACGTTGCAGGACAGGAAGTGGTTCGATATCCCTCTAAACCAGCCGTCCCAGTATTTCTCGGCTTTAGACAGATCAATTTTCCAGCTGTACACACTGCAAGTCTGAAACACACACACAAACACACACACTCATGCATGTCGATTATGCTCAGTTGTTTATCGTGGGCTGTTTGTTCAGTTGCACATGGATGGGTCAAAGGTTAAAGAAGGTTAAATATTGGTGCATTTGACCAATAGCTGTATTTTAGACTTTATGGAGCACAAGTCATATTGCTAAGTCATATTTATGAGACAAAAAGTAATTATGAGATTAAGTCATAATTATTGCAAAAGGTTTTTGTCATAATTCTGACTTATAAATAAAAATTATGACATACTAAGTCACTTAAATTATGAGATAAAAAGTCATAATTAAAAAGTTTTTGTCTTAATTTTGTCTATTTTGTCTTAAAACTGAAAATTTTGAGATACTTAGCCATAATTATTAGATAAATAAAAAGAATGCGAAAATGTAAAAATGTTGACTAGTTATAATTATGTAGTTTGTCATGACTTAAAAATAGAAAATTATAGTCATAATTATGAGATAAAAAGTAATTATGAGATAGTTATGAGAATTGTTTGTCAACTTTGACTTATAATCATGATGCAGTGTCATCATTTTGACAAAGTCATTTAAATTTTAAAAACTGGATAAAGTTAAAAGTTGGAATTATGACATACTAAGTCACAATGATTAGATAACACATTAATTATGATATAAAACATTGAAATTATGACATGAAGTCTAAATTATAAGATAAAGTCAAAATTACGAGATAAAAAGAGATGACAAAAAAGTTATAATTTTGATAAAAAGTTGAAATTTACACTAAATATTACATAGTGCGTTGAATAGGCTTCCATACATCTGCCTTAATTTTGCATAATCCAATAATTTGTGATTGTATATTTATAAGTGAACTAAATAGTGTGTATATACAGGTGGCATGGTACAGTATAATGCTATGTTAATTTGATTTCCATATTCATATACACTTCAATGAAAACCACATAATTACTCACACACACACACGCACACACACGCACACTCACATGCACACACACACACACACTCTATTACACACATACACACTCACAAACACACACACACACTCTCTCTTTCTCTCTCTCTCTCTCTCTCTCACACACACACACACGCTCACACACGCTCACACACACACACACACACTCACACACACACACACACACACACACACACACTATTACACACACTCACAAACACACACACACACACACACACACACACTTTCTCTCTCTCTCTCTCTCTCACACACACACACACACAAAATCTCTTTCAGACTCTCTGTTTCACACACACAGACATAATTTACATTATTCAAATTATTAAAAACTAATTTAACCTAATTGTTTCGCTGAGCTGAGTATAATTTAATATACTTAAAATAATTACAATTTGAAAAGGTTATAATTACACATTTAATCACCAAATGCTATGATATCTTCTATTTGTATAATAATATATTACTTTTGTCACACTTTAGATTAGGGTCTGATTCTCATATTAACTATAACTATTAACTATGACTTTTGCCTCAATAAACTCCTAATTACTGCTTATTAATAGTTATTAAGGTCATTGTTAGGTTTAGGTATTGGGTGATTATGGGATGTAGAATATGATCGTGCAGAAAAATGCATTATTATGTGATTTATAAGAGAACCGGGTCGAAAGTAACATGAGCAATCTTAAGTTCAAAATGAAATTATACTGAAGTCATTCTACATTATTACAATATACCTGGTATTGATAGACCACACTCGTGAGTGACTGACCACAGCAAAAATATATCTCTGTCTAAACCATCATCTTTTAAAATAATGTTTTTCTGAAAAATGGTATTTCTGAAGGATCACTTTTTCTATTCACTTTTTCTAGGATCACTATTCACTGAAGGACACTGAAGACTGGAGTAATGATGCTGAAAATACAACTTTGATCACAGGAATAAATTACACTTTACTATATATTCACATAGAAAACCGCTGATTTACATAGTAATAATATTTCACAATTTTTACTGTATTTATAATCAAATAAATTCAGCCTTGATGAGCATATGAATTTGAGGTGAGTTTTTATGTTACTTTATTAGGCTTATTATGCTAATGAATGATTAAAACAACTGTCTATCCAATCTAAAAGCTTTAATAAACAGGATTAGATGTGTAGCTTTTTCTGCCTCTGTTTGATATTAAAATAATTTGTGAGTTCATAGTTTTGAGCATTTAATCCTTTCTGATCCGCTGCTTATTTCTATCTTTAGTTCGAGTCAAAAGAAATTAAGATGCAAACAAACCCAGACGAATTACAGTGTAAAGTATCCACAGCGCTTCACTTTCCCACATTTTGTTATGTTACAGCCTTATTCCAAAACGGATTAAATCAATTATTTTCCTCAAAATTCCGCAAACAATACCCCATAATGACAACGTGAAAGACGTTTGTTTGAAAACTTTGCAAATGTATAAAAAAAAATAAAAAAAAAAACGAAAAAAACAATCACAATTGTATTTGTTTTTTGTTGTGTTACTGACACACGACAGCAAATAAAATTGGCACATAAAACAAAAAATATTTCAAATTGCATAATTTATTCCAGCCGCAATGCACTCTGGGAGTCAGTAGCCTAGTACTTCTCAGCTATATAGCCTATTATATTTTACAGTGTTATATTTTGAAAACGAGAGAGTTAAGCATTTGTTAAGGCAGTATATTCTGCTATAGTCGTAGTTTATTTGATAATTAGTAGGGCTATATTATATTTAGCTATAAAGTCATAATTACTTGTGGGAAATTTACGATTTTCTTTTTATGACATTTAGAGTTATTTTCGATTAAATGCCAGAAACAAATTATTCAGCGCAAGTTGTAATTGTTCATTTAGGTGATTTATAAGGAGACCGTTTTTTTACGTTTCTTTATCACATTACAGCATATTGGAATAATATATTAAATATTAAATTGTATAAGCATAAGCGCTGCATGCATAAAATGCAGGTGCATTTATGTTTACATATCAAGAACATATTTCCTTCTGGCGAATTCCCAGCTGAACTGGGAGAAAAGCCAGGCGATCTGACGCACACAACTGTAAAATGTTTGTTGATGTTTTGGAAAAATGAGACGCACATCATCAAACTAAATCAATATGTGTGTGCGCTGTATTGCGCGCGTCACCCCTGCTTCTCTTGCAGCTCGTGCGCGCGCATTGTCATTTATTCAAGCATGAGAGGGAAAAACACTCCACAGTTTCAGCATCAACCTTCAGAAGAACACACACGCACACACATGATGGACATCGTCTGGATCGATTTTGGAGGCATTAATAGTGAGTATAATTGTGCGTGTAATATTTACTCAAGAAGACGTGTTTGTGGTCCATTTGTGTACTTTAATGACACATAAAGCGATAGTGTTTACGCGGTCCTGTGTCTAATGGGCGTCGTCGATAATCTCTGTAGCCTATATTTATTACCCACCATACTGTTATGTTACAGGAGAATAAGGAAGTTCTGGACACTTTCTTGTTTTTTTTTTTTTTTAGCAGATAAATTTGAGTTGTCGTTTTAAATTGCTATATTTTCACAAGTGGCTCTGATTGCATTTGTAAAACAGACAGCATTCAAAACCTGCTTTCATGAGTTTTGTTTTGCTTCCTTTTAAAAAAACATAGTTTCAAATCAATGCATATATGATTATTCTAACATGCAGTAATAACATTTGGTTTATTCACTAAAATGCAACTGGAATATAGTTTCAGTGTAGTAATTTTTAACAAGTTAATTCAATAACAAGCAATGCAAGATAAATTGCAAATGTAGAGGGCCTTGAATTTACAGTCGTTACGTCAGGAGTGCACTTACAGTTCCTAACCGAATTGACATAAAATCAATAAATCCTGTCATTTCCATCTATCTAATGTGAATCAATGAAACAGCGCTTTCATCTCTCTGATGGGCCTCTTAATGATTGGTTCCTCTCTCTTTCTGTTTATCCTGCTCTATGTCGATGAATTGGAAATGCTTTTGCATGTTTTAATGTACAGTGTAAACAATTTGACCGTATGGCAAAGCTCTTAAAACAATTCATTATGCTTGTTTATTGATTTCATTTAGATATTTCACCCAAAATAATCAAACTATTTGAAAATCTAAAGAAGTAAAAGGTTTGTTGAGTTAGCCTCAAGATCAAAACTCACTAATGGTTTGAAAATCCACCAAATAGCAAAGATTTTCTTTAACAGAATCTGCTGTTTTTCACTTGACAGGTGTGTCGTACCCACAACTAAAACATCACTAAATCAGAGCTGGAAATTCATTTGGATTGGTTTCATGGAATCCCGACCTGCTTTCCTTGATCCGCCCAGAAACGATGAGCCCAAGGCATGCTGGGAATCTGAGCCCAAGACCTCAGGACAGCACAGAAAGGGAAACACCTCTCCTGGAACCAGGACAAGACTTGGAGAGAATCATGGGATTGAAGTAAAAGCTAAAGAGCTAGAGGAGAGATCCAACTCAATGGAATCTGCTGGCCATGAAAAAACACTAAAACACACAGCATTAGCAACCAATCCAGCCGCAGAACCCCTCCCTGCCTCGAGAATACCCACCATGCACTCGGCTACGACCAAGCAAGTCACTGCGAGAACAATCAACACAACTGCTATGACTAAAATAGCATCAACTCAACCAAACAAAGCAACTGCACCTGGAATGGCCTTAAGTTTATCCACTCAACCTCAACCCAGTGGGTCAAAACTCAGATCCCCAAATGCAAGCCATGAGAAGAAGCTACAAGCGAATGCGAAAACATTTTCCAAAAACATCCAAAAGACGGCCTCAGCATCTCATATAATGGGCTCCGCAGACTCCCCACAAAAGATGCTTCACAAAACCGCTTCCGCTTCCCAGATTTCCTCAAACGACTCTCCCAAGAGTCTCAACCGGGCATCTCTCTCGCACATTCCTCGAGCCACCTCCAGCCCCAAACTTAAACTATCCCACGCTGCATCTCTCAAATTGGACAAATCCGAGCGGATTAAAAGAGTTACAGGCAAAGAAGGACCGTTATCGACTTCTCCGAAAGATAAAATGATTGACACATTGGTGGAGAGCAAACTGCAACTGGGGGCGAAAGCAGCAGGAGAGAGTCCTCAGGGACGCCAGGAGCAAGAGATAAAGAGCAGGATTGAGAGAAAAGGAGAAACGCTTGGAGATGAAAGAGAGGATATTGTCCCTCAGGGACACAGTGGAAGAGACCTCACCGTGAAGAGCTCGACAGGGTGCAGACAAACCTCCGCTCTGTCATCGAAACAAGCAGCTGAACAGCAGAAAGAGCCTGAAGACAAGACTGACGCATATGTCACAACCCAAGAGAGACACGCAGGGAGCAGTCAGAGACAGAAGGAAAAGGAGGAAGCAAAAAGCGAGGAGAGGAGACAGACAGGAGAGAGAAAGGGGGAAGTTGAGATTAAGGACAAGATTGTGACTGAGGCCAAGAAGGATACAGTGATGAACGAAAAGGATAAGACACCGACATCCAAGCAACTGAACAATGAAGAGACAAAGACAATTAAAGGTTTCCTAGTGGATAAGACGCCGGCATCCAAGCAATTGAACGATGCAGAGACAAAGACAATTAAAGGTTTCCTAGTGGATAAGACGCCAACATCCAAGGAATTGAACGATGCAGAGACAAAGACAATTAAGGGTTTCCCAGTGGATAAGACGTCGATATCCAAGCAATTGAACGATGCAGAGACAAAGACAATTAAAGGTTTCCAACTGGATAAGACGCCAACATCCAAGGAATTGAACGATGCAGAGACAAAGACAATTAAAGTTTTCCCAGTGGATAAGACGTCGATATCCAAGCAATTGAACGATGCAGAGACAAAGACAATTAAAGGTTTCCAAGTGGATAAGACGTCGACATCCAAGCAATTGAACGATGCAGAGACCAAGACAATTAAAGGTTTCCAAGTGGATAAGACGCCAACATCCAAGGAATTGAACGATGCAGAGACCAAGACAATTAAAGGTTTCCAAGTGGATAAGACGCCAACATCCAAGGAATTGAATGATGCAGAGACCAAGACAATTAAAGGTTTCCCAGTGGATAAGACGTCGACATCCAAGCAATTGAACGATACAGAGACCAAGACAATTAAAGGTTTCCCAGTGGATAAGACGTCGGCATCCAAGGAATTGAACGATGCAGAGACAAAGACATATAAAGGTTTCCTAGTGGATAAGACGCCAACATCCAAGGAATTGAACGATGCAGAGACAAAGACAATAAAAGGTTTCCTAGTGGATAAGATGCCATCATCCAAGCAATTGAACGATGCAGAGAGAAAGACAATTAAAGGTTTCCTAGTGACCGAAACAAAGGACGCAGCACTACAGGTGGATCTGCACCCAGTTTACGTTGACGTCGAGGTCCAGGCGGTCATGGAGGTTTGCAGCAAATCCACAGACATGAGTCCAGTCCATGACTCTCAATACCTTAAATTGAACCCTGAGATTGACCTCAACCCTAAAGTGGGCCTATACAATGATCTCAGGCCCGATGGCAACTCTGACTCTGATTGGTTGCCAACTGTAGACCTCAGACCAACGGGAGCCAAGCCTAGATTTCTAGGTCCAGCCCCTTACAAGTCTCCCAATAGCCAGAAACCTCTACAACATGTGTGTCAAATAGAGATTGAACTTTGTAGCCAGTCACCGCAGACTCTTGATTCGAAAGTAACCATCAGTGAATTGGACACAACTTGTCGACTGTTGCCCGGAGTGACAAACAAGTCCTCCGAGGACTCCTTAAAACCCATCAACTCTGGGAGAACAGGAGAAGTGAAGGGAGAAAAGGAGAAGAGTGGTGCACCTCAGCAGATCATCTGGGATGAGCAGGGAATGACGTGGGAAGTGTATGGAGCGTCGCTGGATATGGAATCGCTGGGGTTTGCCATCCAGAACCACCTGCAGTGCAAGATCCGTGAACACGAGCGGCGGATCAGCACACTCCGGAACTCCATATGCCTCTCCGAACAATCGCCCGAAAAGGGTAGGACAGGAAAGAGGAAGAGGAATGTCTTCAGATCACTGTTCCCTGGATCTAATTGCTGCTTGAAACCACAACCCAAAGAGGAACTGCCAAAGTGACTCGTTTTTTTTGGTAACACTTTAATTTCACTTTAGGCATTCTACTAACTATAGGTAACTTTGCAACTACATGTCAACTAACCCTTATTAGATGATTAGTAGATTGTCTTCTTAATATCTGCTAAAACCTTATTTTGATTCTCCCCAAGAGACATTTTATAAGTAATTTTGCAACTACATGCCAACTTATTCTATTAACCCTAACCTAACAGTCTAATAATACTCTAATGAGTGTTACCGCAGGAACTTCCCAAGCTTCGCCAACTTCCCCCAACTTTGGGGTGGTACTCAGTGTGTTTCGGCTGCAGAGAGGTCTAAATGAATTCAAAATCTCCCCATTAGAAAGTCTCTGCTGGCAAGGTAGTACTTTTTCAAAGTTCAGGAACCTTCAGGGGTGAGACTTGGGTGCTGAACATGCTGATTGGTTGAGATCACTTAGCATTTTGATTGGTTTTCTCCACGCAGCATTTTATTTCAACCACCATTTTTTAAAAATCTGTTGCGGTGCATGCAGTAGAGTTGTTTACTATTCGAATCAACAATGGAGTTTAAAAAATACGAATAATGGACAAACGCCGAGGTTCAGGCTTTATTAAGCTTAAATTCAGAGGATGAAATCCTGCGTGAACTGTAAAGTAGCGCGCAGTCCTACGTCACCGAACTAATATGCTTAATCTTCACGGTACTTTAGACCGTGATGGAAACTCAGACAGCAACAGGTCGGGGGGGGGGGGGGGGGGGTGGGGGTTGGGGGGTTATTGGGGGGGGGGGGGGGGGGGGGTTGAAGTTCCTGGGACAAATTGGTCCGGGTAATTTCGGTAGAAACGCGGCTTTAGTTGACATGTAGCTGCAAATTAATGAGAGTTAGTTGACATGTAGTTACTTATAGTTAATAGAGTGTGTAAAGTGGTTTACCAAAATAAAGTGTAACCCATTTATATGTAAATGTATTTTATAGATGGAGGCTAGACTGGAGAATGTATAGCAGATTAAAAAAAGTAAAAAAATATGTAGACACGAACTGGAAGGTCTTGAAATGACTTCTTGTCAATGGCCGAGTCCCAAAATGGCGAACTTCATGTAAACTTGTTCTTGACTATGCAAGTGCATGAGACTGTAGAGTGTCCCATTTGTCGTTTTTATGATTCAGTTAATAAGCCCCACTTTTTTGGTTCTGGAGGGTTATTAAATGTCTCTTAAAGTGATAGTTCACTCAAAAAAAGAACATTCTGTCATCATTTACTCACCCTCATGTTGTTCTACTAAATCTTGCATGACTTTCTTTATTCTATGGAACACAAAAGTAGATATTTTAAAGAACCTTGGGAACAAAACAACACTGGACAACATTGACTTCTACAGTATTGACAAAACGGCACTGAGACCTTTGTGTTCCACAGAAGAATGAATCTTGTATAGTTTTGGATGGATATGATTATATTTCATTTTGGGGTCAATTATCCCTTTAAGGCCCCATCCACACTACTGCGTTTTAGTTTAGAAACGGATAATTAAAACGAATACGATCTCCGTCCACACCAGTGTTTTAGCTGCGTATTAGACTTGATCTCCGTCCACATTAAAACGACTGAAAACGCGGATTACGTGACCGTTCACCAACACTGGGCATGCGCGTGCCGGTGTAAACACAACTTCATTGATAAAATTATCCCACCACGCTCTGGGTTAACCCCAAATCGACGCTCCATGTACGGTCAACGCCGCCGCTGCACACGGGAATTGTCACAGATCGCTCGAATAACAGCTTGACTCCGCCGCATGTAGGCAGTTATAGCGTTGTAAAATGCAGAATTTACTTGTACAACAGCTGCTAGCAAAGATATACGCCATGACTGATGACACCCAATCATAGAGCCGAGCGTGAGCCTCTACTACGTCATCGTTTCTAAAGTCCTCCGTTTTGACCCGTCTACACTAAAACGCCCTCCGGAGATTCAAAACGAAAAACGGGTCGGCAGCGTTTCTAAACTTCTCCGTTTTGGGTCTCCGTTATTGCCGTTTTAGTGTGGACGGGAGGTGCAAACGTAGCAAAAGGTCTCCGTTTTTAAACGAAAACGCAGTAGTGTGGACGGGGCCTAAGACTCATTCTCTGCCTCAACAAACACCATCTTTCAGATATTGTTCTGGATCAGTGTGTTCACACAGTTTGTGTTTGTTGGGGCAGAATGGAAATTGCAATTGTGTTTCTCATTTCTAAAGCCAACATCCAACATTAGAATATTTGAAATGTTGTTATTTGTTTGAAGTGATGTGAACTAGCCTGTTAGACTGAGATAATGCGTTCACTTGAATATTAATGTGAATCGTTCACTTTTATGTAACTTTATTGAAAGTTAAATAACTTTTTTTTTCAATTTTGCACAGAAAAAAAACGGTCTACTGTCTTCACAGTATTAACTTAATGTCACTATATTTAGATAGACATTTTCAAAACCAACTTTTTTATAGAAAAATCTACTTTGTAGATTTAAAATGAGCACTGGTTTGAAAACAGTTTCTGTATGATAATGTTTTAAGGGACATTGAAGGTTTTCTCAGAACGGGTAATTACTGTCTAAATGAGAGCATTGATCATGTTCAGTCACTGTGGTCACTTTGTACTAGAGCTGCACGATTCTGGATAAATTGAGAATCACGATTTTTTTTTTAAACACAGATCACGATTCTCCTACGATTTTGAACAGACTACTGAATAAAATAACATGTTCTGAAAAAATATTAATGGCTGCAGTCTATTTGAAATGTTTAATTAATTAGAATGAATTTTTTTTTTTAATTGGTTGAATGAATGATTCAATGACTCCCTCATAAAGACTTGTTTCATTACTGGTGATAAGCCGGTGACTTGACTTGACTTGACTACTGGATGAATCTGTGTTTTTGAACGAATATTGAGTGAATGATTCAATGACAAATACATTTTAACAGTCACTTGTCGCCCCCTACTGGTGTAATAATGTTTTGAAACAATCGTTATTTGAAGCACCAAGTTACTTTCATACTAGTTACTTTATATCCGAACTATAAACTTTTATCCCAGTATTTCTGTGATAATTTGAATTATTGTAACAGAAATAGGGATACTGTGTGGTTGAAAAGACTGTTTGTGACGCTGTTTCATAACTAAACATGAGGTCCGCAGATTTGAATGCTCCGGGATGATTTTGCCAAAAGTTTAATTGACACAATAAATTGAATCGTTGTCATTTAGGAATAATCGTGTGGGTGTTTGAATCGAGACCGCAATCTTTTAACGATTAATCGTGCAGCTTTTTGTACTCACTTACATACACCTGAACAACTTCAAGCACTGTTAATGCTGGCAGATGTTAATCATTGAAAAAGAATGACTTTCAGTTGCTTTATCACTGCAAAAAGCCTTCTAGAGATACACAATGATGGGCTGATAATCACTAGAGCACTTTAATGGAATAAAATAATTAGGAATGTCAAACGATTAATCGCATCCAAAATAAAAGTTTGTGTTTACATAATATATGTGTGTGTACTGTGTATAATTATTTTGTATATAAATGCACACATGTATATATTTAAGAAAAATATGTTATTTATATATAAAATGTTTATATTTATATAAAATATACATTATATATATAGGCTACATTCAGTCTATATACAGTATATACATGCAAATATTTCTCAAATACACATGCATGTGTGGGTATTTATGTATTAAAAATAATTATACACAGTACACACACATATATTATGTAAACACAAACTTTTATTTTGGATGCGATTAATCGTTTGACAGCCCTAAAAATAATGCTTGTATTGTTCTAGATAATGTGATCTGTGTCTGATGTTAAAGCCTCAAGTCTTGCACAAACAGAAATATAGTTAAAACACCTTGTGTATGAGCCTGGTTCTTGTTTTCTGAGCACTGTGATTGGTGTGTGATTTCATGTTATTTTTACCGAGGCACCAGGACTTGACTGAATGAGGTCTTTGTGTTTCCGCCCAGAGCTCTTAAGTGAAGTCTACTGAATATTTGATCTTTTCCGTGTGAGGGAGCAAGGCGTAGATATTGACTTAAATTGGGTTATCTTTGTTCTAAATGATGTCTGAATTGAGTCCAGCTTTAAATATTTCAGTCGAGCTGCGTTGATATTGTATCTGCAGCACTCAGAGTCAATCAAACACACAGGTGTATAAGCACACACATCTACTGAGTCCTGTGTTCGGTCGACATTATGGACCCTACGGAGCATCTGCCCTACTTACTTCAGAGAAATGGTGTAATATCTCTCTTTCATATTTCTGTTTTGCTCTCTTTATAGATGTGCTGATGTTCCTCAAACATTTCGGTTAGTGTTTGTTCAAAACCTCAAACACTATAAGTAGTAAATATTAAACTTCTGCAATTCGACACGAGCAATATAACAAAAACTTCATTCAGACTCTGCAGTTTAAGGTGTGCAGTTCTAGTTTTGCTTTATTTCGTAGGAAATGTAAGGTTTGAAAATCTCCGAATGACCTCATACCAAATTATCTTTAATATTTGCATATTGTATTGTAATTGCTCTTTCTTCCATATTCAAATTAATGTAACCATTTATTGTTGTATTTTTATGGAATGGAATACTATCCTAAAACTTGCTGTATATTGTGCAGTATTATTTGGCATTATGCACAGACTATTCTGCTAAATTTGTAAGAGTATACTGTAAATTAAACCTAAACCTTTACACATTTGCTACCTTGCAAGTCCAGCTGTTTCCTTAAGAAAACTTTATGGTCTCCACCGGAATGAGTTATTTATAGTGTATTTAAATGTATCTGTTTTGAGTACTTGCTGATCTTTTATTCATGACTTCAGCTGTGTTTACAGCAGAAACATGCTGTGATCCATCTCTCTCTCTCTCTCTCTCTCTCTCTCTCTCTCTCTCTCTCTCTCTCTCTCTCTCTCTCTCTCTCTCTCTCTCTCTCTCTCTCTCTCTCTCTCTCTCTCTCTCTCTCTCTCTCTCTCTCTGTGTGTGTGTGTGTGTGTGAGAGAGGCCAAACACACACAGTGTAAATGCTAATGCCCCTAATGCATTTTTAAATCAAATATAATTGGGAGTGTAACACATTTTAGTTAGATGTTCAAAGGTATTTCTATCTTAAATAATCATAGTAGGCCTACTTCTATTGGGGACGCATGTTCTCAAATCTGTCTTTATGTTGGAATACTATAGAACAAAGAATCCTTTGGTTTGAGGAATTAATTTACAGAAAATAAACGAATAGAGTAAATCAAACTCATGTCAGTCATCAAGAGAATGTTGGACGCGGTGGCGCGCATAAAAAAGCGCCTGACCCAAACACTCACACACCCCCTCATCTGATTGGACGAGCGGACGATAGAGGCGGCCTGTGATTGGATAATCTGTGTAATGGAATGTGATGAAGAAGCGGGGTTTAGCAGCTCGGACGTTGTCTCTGATTGGTCAGGAAGAACGAGTCGAAATAAGAATGTATTCACTGTTCACTATTCACTGTATAATTTCCTTTAGTGATTATCAAATTACCTCTGTGTCACTATTTTGGTATTATTTATTATCCCGACCACTTCTGAAGCAGAACTTCGCCACTTGATATGTGTTACTTTTCTCAGCGCTGCTCAGGATCGACCAATCACAGTCGTTTGTGTTTATGGTCAGAATTATTTTGTACACATTGCCGCGGCGTACTTTCATTATTAGCTCATGTTTCGCATTCTTTGAATTAACCGATTTAACAGTTTATAGGTTTTAGTATACAAAGGTCTCTTTACTGACAAAGTATATCCTGAGATTTAAAAGCGGCTCAAATGTTGATTGGGCTTTTGAGCCGCCAACGCCCCCTGGAGCAAGACTAGTTTATCAGTTTAACTAGTAGCGTTGGAGTGTGTTGATTTGACACACACCTTCTGTCACTCCAGCTGTCTAGCTCACTTTTTTGGACGGACAATAACTTTGTCAACTAAATGACAAACCTGCTTATTTGACGCAGGTAAGTTGCTGTTATCTTTTTCACGAGTTTTGCTTTTGTAACGAGCGGTGACATTCAGAGCTTTCTGACGAAATCTGGTCTGACGAATTATTATGTTAGTAGGCCTATGTATATTGGGATATATTGAACTTGTTTGGAAAGCACTTTGTTGTACAGTTTTTACTGTCATTTTTTAAAATAGTTTTACCAGCATAAAGTTAATTTTTTTAAAGTTTAGAAAAGAAAATATTTATTTATCCAATTCGTTTGCAAAGTACATTGTTCTACATAAAGTTAAACTTCTAAAACGTAAAAAAAAAAAAAAAAAAAGTTTAGAAAAGAACAGAAGTGCTGGATAAGTTTTTAAAAATAATATTTTTTTTTACCATGAATCAAAAGTACAGTACATGTAAAATCAGCAAAAAACGTATTAATATTTTTAACAATAATAGGCTATATAAAGAAATGGTGCAAATAAGAAAATGTGCTTTTTACATGACTGCTGCAAGTCATTGAAATCAAGAATATGCATTTTGAAATGCACACATTCATTGCCGAACACTTGTTGTGATGATGCATTACTGACCCAGTGATGTCATTTGTGCCGGCAATGGCACGTATTTGTTTTGACACAAAACACACACCTCTCACAAAGGTCAGCAGTGTGTGTGACGCACAGCAGATTCACATGAACTTGACCTGAAGAAGTCATCAATTCAATTCAAGCTTTTAGTGTAGCGCTTTGCACAATAGGCTACATATTGTTTCAAAGCAGCTTTACAGAAAATGCTTGTTTCAATGAAGTATTCAGTTATCAGCCAGAGATGAGTGTGTCAAAGTAATGTGATATACAGCAGTAATGTTATGTTGTACGTTAACTTCATTAACTTTATGCTGCAGTTACAACTTGTTCTCATAATTACAGTATAAGGAATATTACAATGTTAATGATTATGTTGCCATCCTCTGAAATCTTCACAATGTCTGCATCATCTGAAAACATTTCAAAAGATTTGGAGTCTGTTTTGACTTGACAAACACTACTAACTACAATAAGGGTCTCATTACTTAACATTAATTAATGCATTAACTAACAATGAGTAATACATTTGTTACAGTATTTATTAATCTTTGTTAATGTTGGTTAATAACAATACCACTACAGTTAGTTCATGTTAGATCAGGTCAGTTAAATAATATGGTAACACTTGCATTTCATTGGTTAACTACATGTTTTTAAGATGAACTAACAACGAGCAATACTTCTAAAACAATAATTAATCTTAGTTAAGGTTAATTCAACATTTACTAATACATTATTAAAATCAAAAGATGTATCTGTTAACATTATTTAATG
The DNA here is from genome assembly GCA_029959095.1 of Rhinichthys osculus. Lineage (NCBI taxonomy): Eukaryota > Metazoa > Chordata > Actinopteri > Cypriniformes > Leuciscidae > Rhinichthys > Rhinichthys osculus. The sequence goes on along the minus strand of JARWKJ010000021.1, from coordinate 3,509,695 downwards.
GAGCTGAGCTGAAATGAACTAGCAGTGAACAGTTATATTTGTATTAACTAACGTTAACAAAGATAAATAAATACGGTAACAAAAGTATCTCTTATTGTTAATGTTGGTAAATGCACTTACTGATGTTAATTCGTGGGACCTTATTATGTAAAGTGTTATCAATAATATTAACAGATACAACTTTGGATTTTAATATTGTATTAGTAAATGGTGATCAATATATATTTTTTGTTCATTCATGCTAACTAAATGAAACTAGTGCTGTCAAATCGATTAATCGCGATAACATAAGTTTGTACATATATGTGTGTGTGTGTTGTGTTTGTGTGTAAATATATACACAGTGTGTATATATACAGTATATATATATAAATATATTCACACGCACACATATATTTAAAAACTTTTATGTTAGATGCTATTAATCGCATTAAATATATTTAATCGCATCTAACATAACAGTTTGTAAATACATAATGTGTATATATATACTGTATATATATATATATACTCACATACATACACACACATGTATATTTACTAACTTTTATTTGAGATCGTTTGTCGCATCCAACATAAAAGTTTGTAAATATATAGTGTATATATATATATATATATATATATATATATATACACTCACCGGCCACTTTATTAGGTACACCTGTCCAACTGCTCGTTAACACTTAATTTCTAAGCAGCCAATCACATGGCGGCAACTCAGTGCATTTAGGCATGTAGACATGGTCAAGACAATCTCCTGCAGTTCAAACCGAGCATCAGTATGGGGAAGAAAGGTGATTTGAGTGACTTTGAACGTGGCATGATTGTTGGTGCCAGAAGGGCTGGTCTGAGTATTTCAGAAACTGCTAATCTACTGGGATTTTCACGCACAACCATCTCTAGGGTTTACAGAGAATGGTCCGAAAAAGAAAAAACATCCAGTGAGCGGCAGTTCTGTGGGCGGAAATGCCTTGTTGATGCCAGAGGTCAGAGGAGAATGGCCAGACTGGTTCGAGCTGATAGAAGGGCAACAGTGACTGAAATAACCACTCGTTACAACCGAGGTATGCAGCAAAGCATTTGTGAAGCCACAACACGCACAACCTTGAGGCGGATGGGCTACAACAGCAGAAGACTCCACCGGGTACCACTCATCTCCACTACAAATAGGAAAAAGAGGCTACAATTTGCAAGAGCTCACCAAAATTGAACAGTTGAAGACTGGAAAAATGTTGCCTGGTCTGATGAGTCTCGATTTCTGTTGAGACATTCAGATGTTAGAGTCAGAATTTGGCGTAAACAGAATGAGAACATGGATCCATCATGCCTTGTTACCACTGTGCAGGCTGGTGGTGGTGGTGTAATGGTGTGGGGGATGTTTTCCTGGCACACTTTAGGCCACTTAGTGCCAATTGGGCATCGTTTAAATGCCACGGCCTACCTGAGCATTGTTTCTGACCATGTCCATCCCTTTATGGCCACCATGTACCCATCCTCTGATGGCTACTTCCACCATGTCACAAACCTCTAATCATTTCAAATTGGTTTCTTGAACATGACAATGAGTTCACTGTACTAAAATGGCCTCCACAGTCACCAGATCTCAACCCAATAGAGCATCTTTGGGATGTGGTGGAACGGGAGATTCGCATCATGGATGTGCAGGCGACAAATCTGCGGCAACTGTGTGATGCCATCATGTCAATATGGACCAAACTCCCTGAGGAATGCTTCCAGCACCTTGTTGAATCTATGCCACGAAGAATTGAGGCAGTTCTGAAGGCAAAAGATGGTCCAACCCGTTACTAGCATGGGGTACCTAATAAAGTGGCCGGTGAGTGTATATATACACTGTGTACATATATACACGCATACAGTACATACACACACACATATATTTACAAACTTTTATTTTATGTGTCGCGATTAATCACATCTAACATAAAGTTTGTAAATACATGTGTGTGTGTATTTATATATATATATATATACATACAATATATATATACACACACATACTGTATATTTACAAACTTTTATGTTAGATGTGATTAATCGCGACTAATTGTGTTTAATCACATCTAACATAAAAGTTTGTAAATACATGTGTGTGTATTTATATATATATATATATACAATATATATATACACACACACACACATACAGTATATTTACAAACTTTTATGTTAGATGTGATTAATCGCGATTAATCGATTTGACAGCACTAAATGAAACCTTATTTCAAAGTGTTCCCCTTTAATTTTGATCACAGGAGTCGTATCTGAAGTGTGCTGAGGAACAGAAGTCTGAATGGCCGTCTCGTTGTCCCGTCTGCTCAGACGCAGCCTCCCCGCGGTGGGCCGGAGCGCGAACACACGTCCAGCCAGGTGTGTGTGCGAGCGGGAGCCGGCCATTCCCGGAGTCCGATGGAGCAGCACACGCTTGGACATGGACGGCAGCGGGCGTCCAGCCACGTGGGATTCCTTTGGGATTTGGGATAACCGGATAGAGGAGCCCATCCAGTTGCCGCCCAGCATCCGCTATGGGACCCCCATCCCACACGTCAGCCTTTCCAACGTGGGCTGCGCCTCCCACATCGGCCGTCGGCGGGAAAACGAGGACCGCTTCCAAGTGAGCAAGCTCGCGCATAACATACTGTACTTCGCTGTGTTTGACGGGCACGGAGGACCACAGGCCGCCGATTTCTGTCACAAACACATGGAGCAACACATCAGGTACACCATATGGTGACCTCCAGTTAAACTCAATTATCCCTTGTATTATGTTAAAGTTCTAGTTATAGATCATTATGTTCCAGGTAAAATTAACCCTAGACTGAGAAAAGTAGGCTTTGAAACAGTTTTCACTCAGAAATCGCAAGTGAATTTGACAAATAATTACAAAGAAATGGAGAAACACATTGAATTAAACGTGACATTGTGAAGAAGAAAGAATGATTTAGTATTTTCTTGTAAAAAGTACTTGTTTTATTTACAACTTTGACATTTTCACAATCTAGTTTGATTCAATACAATTCACCAATAATAAAAAAATCAGGTTAAATATTTAAAATACTACTAAAATAATTCACATTTTGTAATATTTTTTTTTTTTTTTTTTTTTTTTAAATACAGTCCTAAATATAATTAATATACAGTATAATTTAAATAAACATATTTTGTTTTTGTTTGTTTTTATGCCTTCAATGCATCATATACTGTATATTACTGGCAGTTTTAGTTTCTTTCTAAAGCTACTTATTGTACATTTGATGCTTTTCTCATTTAACACAATAATGACTTTAAATGACAAATTTAATGTGCGATTAGTTAGATTAATTAATCACTACATCATGATTAAAATGTTAAATCGTGTTTAATTTTAAGCATAATTTAATCTTGTTCATGATTATAAACAAAATATAAAGAAAATCATAACCAGTATTTCCATCAACTCATGAATGTGTTCTGGGTCAATGTAATATAACGCACCATTGTGAATGAAAGGTGAAGATGAAGTTTATGTGTTTTGTAGGGATTGTTTGGAGGTGGAAACAGATTTACAGGCGGTTTTGTCGAAAGCGTTCCTGCAGGTGGACGTGGCTTTGGCTGCCGAGCTGCAGATATATGGCAATGGTATGAAGAATTATCATTTACATTTATGCATTTGCCACATGCATTGCATTTCATGGCACACATATTTTATCAGTTCATGCATTCCCTGTATGACCTTGAGGATATCATACATACACTAAACAGCCACTTTACATGCCATAAGTGTCATAAATATCATGAAATATCATGAAAATTAGTCTTTTTCCGTGTTTAAAGGGATACTTCAGGATTTAGCATTAAGCTTTGTATTGGTAGAAAAACTGTAGTATTTTCAAATTACCGTGCTTTCCACCCTCATATCCCCCTGAGACGAGAGATTTATGTATTTTTTGTCTGGAAAAAATCCTCAGATGACGCAAAAATCGTCATTTTGTGTCATCGGAGGATTTTTTGGCCAGAGGCTAAAGACTACAGTAGGGGCTGTCCCGCATGTTTTCAACCCGCCCATAGAGGGTGGATCTCACTCACAGAATGTACACATAGTGTCAGCCATCTTTTTTTGGAAGCTAAGCTAGCAGGCTCTTGTTCTGTGGAGAAAGCTGAGTAGTAGGGGTTACCATCCTCTTTTTCCCGGACATGTCCGGCCGTCGATGTCCGGGATTCAGCTTTTGCTTTCTGCAGTCGCCATTCATTGTTTACATGCACAGCTTTTGTTTCAATCTGACTGAATTCATTCTGATTGGTGAATCTGAATGTCGTGTTTACATGAACGCTAAACAAGTGATCGGTTGATGTGCGTTTTAACATTGCTAAGAAATTCCCGCTCCTCTGTGAGAGAAACGAGAGCGGTGCGTCTCACAGGTGTCGCTCATCAGTAATCACGCCACCGGCCTCGCGTCGTTCTCCCGCGGCCCTCACTCGTCCTGCTCGCCACAGTAAACATGACTCGCGTCGTTCTCCCGCGGCCCTCACTCGTCCTGCTCGCCACAGTAAACATGACTCGTGTCGTTCTCCCGCGGCCCTCACTCGTCCTGCTCGCCGCAGTAAACATGACTCGTGTCGTTCTCCCGCGGCCCTCACTCGTCCTGCTCGCCACAGTAAACATGACTCGTGTCGTTCTCCCGCGGCCCTCACTCGTCCTGCTCGCCACAGTAAACATGACTCGTGCCGTTCTCCCGCGGCCCTCACTCGTCCTGCTCGCCACAGTAAACATGACTCGTGTCGTTCTCCCGCGGCCCTCACTCGTCCTGCTCGCCACAGTAAACATGACTCGCGTCGTTCTCCCGCGGCCCTCACTCGTCCTGCTCGCCACAGTAAACATGACTCGTGTCGTTCTCCCGCGGCCCTCACTCGTCCTGCTCGCCACAGTAAACATGACTCGTGTCGTTCTCCCGCGGCCCTCACTCGTCCTGCTCGCCACAGTAAACATGACTCGTGTCGTTCTCCCGCGGCCCTCACTCGTCCTGCTCGCCACAGTAAACATGACTCGTGTCGTTCTCCCGCGGCCCTCACTCGTCCTGCTCGCCACAGTAAACATGACTCGTGTCGTTCTCCCGCGGCCCTCCCTCGTCCTGCTCGCCACAGTAAACATGACTCGTGTCGTTCTCCCGCGGCCCTCACTCGTCCTGCTCGCCACAGTAAACATGACTCGTGTCGTTCTCCCGCGGCCCTCACTCGTCCTGCTCGCCACAGTAAACATGACTCTTGTCGTTCTCCCGCGGCGGCCCTCACTCGTCCTGCTCGCCACAGTAAACATGACTCGTGTCGTTCTCCCGCGGCCCTCACTCGTCCTGCTCGCCACAGTAAACATGACTCTTGTCGTTCTCCCGCGGCCCTCACTCGTCCTGCTCGCCACAGTAAACATGACTCGTGTCGTTCTCCCGCGGCCCTCACTCGTCCTGCTCGCCGCAGTAAACATGACTCGTGTCGTTCTCCCGCGACCCTCACTCGTCCTGCTCGCCACAGTAAATATGACTCGTGTCGTTCTCCCGCGGCCCTCACTCGTCCTGCTCGCCACAGTAAACATGACTCGTGTCGTTCTCCCGCGGCCCTCACTCGTCCTGCTCGCCGCAGTAAACATGACTCGTGTCGTTCTCCCGCGGCCCTCACTCGTCCTGCTCGCCACAGTAAATATGACTCGTGTCGTTCTCCCGCGGCCCTCACTCGTCCTGCTCGCCACAGTAAACATGACTCGTGTCGTTCTCCCGCAGCCCTCACTCATCCTGCTCGCCGCAGTAAACATGACTCGTGTCGTTCTCCCGCGGCCCTCACTCGTCCTGCTCGCCACAGTAAATATGACTCGTGTCGTTCTCCCGCGGCCCTCACTCGTCCTGCTCGCCACAGTAAACATGACTCTTGTCGTTCTCCCGCGGCGGCCCTCACTCGTCCTGCTCGCCACCGTAAACATGACTCGTGTCGTTCTCCCGCGGCCCTCACTCGTCCTGCTCGCCACAGTAAACATGACTCGTGTCGTTCTCCCGCGGCCCTCACTCGTCCTGCTCGCCACAGTAAATATGACTCGTGTCGTTCTCCCGCGGCCCTCACTCGTCCTGCTCGCCACAGTAAACATGACTCTTGTCGTTCTCCCGCGGCGGCCCTCACTCGTCCTGCTCGCCACAGTAAACATGACTCGTGTCGTTCTCCCGCGGCCCTCACTCGTCCTGCTCGCCACAGTAAACATGACTCTTGTCGTTCTCCCGCGGCGGCCCTCACTCGTCCTGCTCGCCACAGTAAACATGACTCGTGTCGTTCTCCCGCGGCCCTCACTCGTCCTGCTCGCCGCAGTAAACATGACTCGTGTCGTTCTCCCGCGGCCCTCACTCGTCCTGCTCGCCACAGTAAATATGACTCGTGTCGTTCTCCCGCGGCCCTCACTCGTCCTGCTCGCCGCAGTAAACATGACTCGTGTCGTTCTCCCGCGGCCCTCACTCGTCCTGCTCGCCACAGTAAACATGACTCGTGTCGTTCTCCCGCGGCCCTCACTCGTCCTGCTCGCCGCAGTAAACATGACTCGTGTCGTTCTCCCGCGGCCCTCACTCGTCCTACTCGCCACAGTAAACATGACTCGTGTCGTTCTCCCGCGGCCCTCACTCGTCCTGCTCGCCACAGTAAATATGACTCGTGTCGTTCTCCCGCGGCCCTCACTCGTCCTGCTCGCCACAGTAAACATGACTCTTGTCGTTCTCCCGCGGCGGCCCTCACTCGTCCTGCTCGCCACAGTAAACATGACTCGTGTCGTTCTCCCGCGGCCCTCACTCGTCCTGCTCGCCACAGTAAACATGACTCTTGTCGTTCTCCCGCGGCGGCCCTCACTCGTCCTGCTCGCCACAGTAAACATGACTCGTGTCGTTCTCCCGCGCCCCTCACTCGTCCTGCTCGCCGCAGTAAACATGACTCGTGTCGTTCTCCCGCGGCCCTCACTCGTCCTGCTCGCCACAGTAAATATGACTCGTGTCGTTCTCCCGCGGCCCTCACTCGTCCTGCTCGCCGCAGTAAACATGACTCGTGTCGTTCTCCCGCGGCCCTCACTCGTCCTGCTCGCCACAGTAAACATGACTCGTGTCGTTCTCCCGCGGCCCTCACTCGTCCTGCTCGCCGCAGTAAACATGACTCGTGTCGCTCTCCCGCGGCCCTCACTCGTCCTACTCGCCACAGTAAACATGACTCGTGTCGTTCTCCCGCGGCCCTCACTCGTCCTACTCGCCACAGTAAACATGACTCGTGTCGTTCTCCCGCGGCCCTCACTCGTCCTGCTCGCCGCAGTAAACATGACTCGTGTCGTTCTCCCGCGGCCCTCACTCGTCCTGCTCGCCACAGTAAACATGACTCGTGTCGTTCTCCCGCAGCCCTCACTCGTCCTGCTCCCCACAGTAAACATGACTCGCGCCGTTCTCCCGCGGCCCTCACTCGTCCTGCTCGCCACAGTAAACATGACTCGTGTCGTTCTCCCGCGGCCCTCACTCGTCCTGCTCGCCACAGTAAACATGACTCGTGTCGTTCTCCCGCGGCCCTCACTCGTCCTGCTCGCCACAGTAAACATGACTCTTGTCGTTCTCCCGCGGCCCTCACTCGTCCTGCTCGCCACAGTAAACATGACTCGTGTCGTTCTCCACACGGCCCTGACTCGTCCTGCTCGCCACAGTAAATATGATGAATGACGACTGTAGAACCCAAAAGCCGAATCCCGGACATTTTGGGCGATCTCGAAATCCCGGGCAGATCATCACGGAGACTCACTAGTAGCCTAGACTTGTTGTTTAACTACTGCGCTCTGTTACCGGTAGGCGTGGCCTCTTAGGGTAGCGAAGCAAGTGCATTCTGGGAGTTGTTGTCTTTCATCCACATAAACCAAAAATACATTTTCTGGCTTTTCTTAGTCTAGAAAGCTCCAAATTCAAAAATAATTTCACATTTCTTCTACATAAGTTACCCATTTTAAATACACATTCATCTTTCCAGAGGTGAAGTATCCCTTTAAGTGTTATAATCGGGTCCCCGGTGCATCTACCAACACAGAAAACATGAAAAGTGATAGCCGGTATCTTTGTCTTTGCCTTTCTCTGCAAGCATGTCAAAAAATAAGTTGATTAGATTTCACTCCCCTTCTGATGTAGGAAGGGGATCTTATTATAATATTACCGGCCCTTAATCTGCACGTTTACACCCACGCGCCACCATTTGGTTTACACGAGTGTAACCAGTTCTGACGCAATGGCAAAAGTTAGAGTAAAGCATGTAAACTGTTCTGTCGTTGAGCACAGACGAGCAAATCATGTCACAGCTGTCTTATAAAGACCTCAGGGAACTGTGTCAACTTGTGTATAAGTTAAACATGACGGTTCATGCAAGTCGATGAGATGAATCAATGTAACTCCACAACAACTCCACACATGTATCCTCTAACCATTCAGAAACGCCCAGGAGCGTCTAAAAGGTAAACTCTCCCCGTAAGGCTACACTCGCTACGGGTTATCTCTGAGATTGTGGATGAGGGAGATTCGCCCGTCGTGTTATTGCCGGAGTCTCTGAAGCCCGTGTAAAGGCTCCGCCCTCTTCTGAACGGGGGCGGAGCAGCAGCACATTTGCATTTAAAGGGACACACACAAAAACGGCGCGTTTTTGCTCACATCCAAAAAGGGGCAAATTTGACAAGCTATAATAAATGACCAGACGCGGCCTTACCTATGTTTCACACGTTTCAGTTGAAACAGGCCCCGTCCTCCAAGGGGGGCCCAACAGACCAGCAAAATCCCATTCATTTTCTCCGTAGGATATTGATTTTCAGCCAAAATGTCTAAACCATCCAAGGTAGATTGACCACGAGCTACGAGGTTGTGAAATGAAAGTTTCTGCTCCTATAAAAGCCACAATTCTAAGCAAAACACTGACGTCTCTGATTGGTCGAAGTCAGTGGCTATGGTGACGTTTTTCCGCCCCCGCGAACAGCTTAAGCGATCTGAAGAATAATATCGGTAGTTTATGTGTTTATACCTTTACCTATTCAAGTTAAGGGGATGTTTGAGCTGGGTTTTTTTTTTAAATCAGCACAGACAGCTGAAAATATACTGCGCAAATCAATTAAGCAGAGAAGTTACCCTGCGTGAAAGGGCGAGGTATACAATTTTAATCAAATAAGGTTGGATTAATTCTATGTTGAGCTGCCTGTTCATGAAGCTGAAAGTGCACATAATAAAATAATATACCATTGATGCAAACCAACAGGAATCCTTGCTTTTTCTACTCTATTATGTTTTATGTGGGTAGGGCCCCATATTAGTTATTGAAACGGGCCCCCAGATGCTTAAGGCCGCCGCTGTATATTACATCTTGTGAAAAGGGGCATAATGTGTCACTTAAAAGCATCATATCCTGTAAGTGTGTTTGTCTCGTCAGCCTCGCTCATGATGGTGGGCACGACTGCGACAGTGGCGCTGCTGAGAGACGGGATCGAGCTGGTCGTCGGCAGTGTTGGGGACAGCCGAGCTCTTCTGTGCAGGAAGGGCAAAGCTCGCAAACTCACTGACGATCACACGCCAGAGAGGAAAGATGAGAAACACAGGTACACACACACACACACACACACCAGCGCTCCAGGAATAACATGTTCTGCATGTGTAGTGATACCAGATCTCTCTGCGTATTTAACAGGCCTGTGTGCTATTAATAAAAGGCAAGCGCCTGCGACTCAAATGATGGCTTACGGCTGTATGAACCGCGCGTGCAATGTTACGCAAGTCTTCGTTTGGTTATGTGGATTTTATTTGCAGAACAATTTTGGCATATCGCTTGGATAAAAGTACTGTTTTAGGTTACTATCTGGACATGGCATGCTAATAACATGCTTTTTTTATATATAATAGTTTTCTTTAATATTCAGAATTTTTGAATTTGCTATTTTTTTTTATATATTATCAGTCTTGATTTTAATTTCAGGTTTTTTTTGTAATTATGTTATGTGTTTTCGTAATTTTTATTATTTTTGTTATTTTTTTATATTGCCATTTAAGTTTCATTTATTTTTATTTCCCTTCTAATTCATGTTAGTATTTTTAGTGCTTCAACATATTTCAGTTTGTTTCCAATCAATGCTATTTTAGTATAATTGAGATACTATAGTTTATAGTTATTATTATTATTTTGAATTTGTTTTTATTCATATGTTTTTTTAAATTGTAGTTAAAGGTTTAGTAATTTTGTTGTTTTGTCATTGTTTTTTTCTTAAACATGCCTATATAGTTATTAACTTGTATTTCAGTTGTAATTTTAATACAAGATAAACTAAATGAAATTGAGAAATGTTGAAATAAAATAAAAAGTTTGTTTAATATTCTATTTTATTTAATTAACACTTCATTTCACTTGATGCCAAGGCAGTTTCCGTTTAGTTTAAGTGTCATCTAACATTTAAATGTTGTTTTATTTAAACTTTATTTCAATTAACAAAAGTGCTTTTGAGACTGGAGTAATGATGCTGAAAATTCAGCTTTGATCACAGGAATAAATTACATTTAAAAATATATTCAAGCACAAAACCTCTTTTTAAAATAGTAATAATATTTCACATTATAACAGATTTTACTGTTTTTTTTATCAAATACAGGTGAAACTGGAAAAATGAGAATATGGTGCAAAAGTTCATGTACTTCAGTAATTCAACTTAAAAGGTGAAACTAATATATTATATAGACTCATTACATGCAAAGTGAGATATTTCAAGCCTTTATTTGTTATAATTTTGATGATTATGGCTTACAGCTTATGAAAACCTTTTCACAATATTTTAATTTTGAATTTGGGTTTTCATAAGCTGTAATCCATAATCATCACAATTATAACAAATAAAGGCTTGAAATATCTCTATACCTTTTAAGTTGAATTACTGAAATAAATGAACTTTTGCACCATATTCTCATTTTTCGAGTTTCACCTGTAAATGCAGCCTTGAAGAGACTTTTTTCAGAAACATTAAAAACACCAAACTTTGGAAGAGTAGTGTACATTGATATTATCATGCCTGTATCATGGTACCACCAAAGCATGTAAACAATGTGTGTTTGTGTGTGTGTAGAGTCCGTCACAGTGGCGGGTTCGTGGCGTGGAACAGCGTCGGTCAGGCGAACGTTAACGGCCGCTTGGCAATGACCCGCAGCATCGGAGACTTCGACCTGAAGGAGAGCGGAGTGATCGCAGAACCGGAGACCACTCGAACCCTGGTATGCACTTATGTCACAATATGTTATAGGCAATTGGATCCATTTAAAAGAAAAGTCTGGGCGCGCGCTATAATTGTGCATTTCAACCTGCATTTTACAACTTTTTTTGTTTGTAGGAAAAATTAATTCGTCTAATGAAACTAAATTTTAGTTGGTGGTATTTCAATGTGCAAAACTTGCGTCCAATTTGTTGTGTAAACGTGCGCTGATTGTTACTGGCGTCTGTAGTTGCAGCACGCGCACGACTCTTTCCTGGTTCTCACCACCGACGGCATCAACTTCATCATGACCAACCAGGAGATCTGTGACGTCATCAACCAGTGCCACGACCCCACCGAGGCGGCAAACGTCATAGCTGAGCAGGTGCAGAGTGAGCCATGAAATTAGGGCTGTACTCAACCAAAGAAAATCTTGGTCGACTGAAATCCTGAAATTTCGACTAGAAATCGATGGGGGGGTGGAAAAAACACGGAAGAAACGCGGAAAAATAAACGTTAGATTAATTATCTGCGCAGTACTTGGTAGCCTTGTCCGCCTAAATGAAGTATAAATAAACATAAAAACTAGTAGGCTATTTGCAGTGTATTAAATCGTTTTTGACCTAATTATTTTGCACTGAAATGACACACTCGAGTCTGTCGGCTCTGCATCACGTGCACCTGCGCAATATTACAGCTAGCCTATGATTTCAGAAAATAGCACTATGTCAACTAGTGATATCAGCACAAGAACTGTTGAGGAATATGCGACATGATTTCGACAATTGTTTTTGTCATATGTTATAATAACTGACAGACACTATCATTTCAGACACAAATAGACTATTAACTTAAAGCTTTTACTCTTAAACACAAAAGGCACGTCCTCTTTAATAAAATAATTATATTTATTAAACAAACCAGATCAAGACGAGAGCAGAAACGAAATGAAGTGCATAACTGAAAAATAAAGCATAGGCTCAAAACAAATACAAACAATTGCGCATTAGGTTTAGGCATTGGGTTGGGCTAATCCAAAACAAGGGGGGTGTTCTGCAGACAGACTGTTACCTGGGAAACAGGGGTGCGCTGAAAACACCCCCATTAGCAGTTAGTGCTGTCCACCTGATGAAATTAACACGGCAAATAAATCGACCAATCAGAATTTTGGTCGAGCCAGAACGTATCGACCAATAAATCGACTGGGAGATTACAGCCCTAGAAATCAGGGCTGTGCAACGATTAATCGCATCCCAAATACAAGTTTGTGTTTACATAATATATGTGTGTATAGTTACTTTGTATATATACATACACACACATGCATGTATGTATATATTTAAGAAATATTTGCATGTACAGTATATACTGTAGATATTTATATATAATTTATATTATATATAAATATTTTATTTTATTTATAAATAACACGTTTTTCTTAAATATATACATGCATGTGTGTGTATTTATATACACAAAGTAATTATACACAGTACACACACATTTATTATGTAAACACAAACTTTTATTTTGGACGTGATTTACCGTTGCACAGCCCTAGAGGAAGTCTTATAGTAGAAAGGAAAGGAAGGAAAAGAAAGGAAAATAGAGGCACACAGTTAATAAGTATTTGATTTGCACAATGATTCCTCTTCTTAAAGTGTGTTTGTGTTGTCCAGGCGCTGCAGTACGGCTCGGAGGACAACAGCACACTTATTGTCGTCCCGTTCGGAGCGTGGGGAAAGCATCGGAACGACGAATACACGTACAACATGAGCCGAAACTTCGCCTCCATCGGCCGCTGGTCTTAACGGCGGTCAAAAGATCATCTCAGCACGAGGAGAAGCGTTCCCAAGACACAACCACACCAGAGCAAACACAAGTGCAGACGCATCAGCTGCAATCTAAAGGGAATGAAACTGGGAGAAAACTTCTGCTCGGATGATTTTATGATTTGACAAACTTTATATCCAAAAGCGTGGAAGCTTGTTTCTGCCACCAAGTATAAAAAAGGTAATTGTTTGGTTATATCTCACAATTCAGACTTTTCTCGCAATTATGAGTTTATATCTCACAATTCAAACATTTTTCTCACAATTAGGATTTTATATCTCACAATTCAAAAAAAAAAATTGCATGAAAAATTGTCAGAATTGCGAGTTTATCCGAGTTGTGAGATATAAACTTGTAATTGTGAGAATTTTCTTTTAATTGTGAGATATAAACTCGTAATTGTGAGAAAAAAGTTTGAATTGTGACTTATAAATTCATATTTGCGAGGAAAAAGCTTGAATTGTGAGTAATTGCAAGAAAAATGTTTGAATTGTGAGATATAAACTCGTTATTGCAAAAGAAAATACAAATATGACATATAAACTCGTTATTGCGCGACAAATGTTTGAATTGTGAGAAAAAAGTCAGAAACAAGCTTTCATAAAAAAGACAATAATTGTGGCTTATTATTTGGTTTACTCTTTATTAATATTTTATAACACTCATGGTGTTAAATAATTATTCAGTCACTCATTCATGAATCGGTGTAAATCATTTCAGAATGATTCCTAAATTGTTAAATGTGATAATTATGTAAGGAAATTTCAGGAACAGAAATCTGTTCTGCTTGTGTTTCGTGAACAGAAGTGGAGCCCTATCAGTTATATCAGATTCATTCTTTTTCTTTCCAACAAAATCTTTATTTTGAATATTTCTGGAACACTCTGATAGTAATTTAAAAAATATATATTTTTATTTATTGGCTGAAACTGTATATAATATTTAATATACCAACCCGTACCTGCACAGGTGACGTTACCTGTTTACTGAGTATAGATTTCAGTCATTTGGTTATATAATGCCTGAAATTTTCATGTCATGACACCCCCTTGCTAGCAACCACCCAGAACACCCTAGCAACTTCCTAGCAACCACCCAGAACACCCTAGCAACGTCCTAGCAACCACACAGAACACCCTAGCAACTTCCTAGCAATCACCTAGAACACCCTAGCAACGTCCTAGCAACCACACAGAACACCCTAGCAACGTCCTAGCAACCACCCAGAACACCCTAGCAACGTCCTAGCAAACACCCAGAACACCCTTGCAACACCCCCTTCGATAAAAATAAATTATATATAATAATACTAATGGTAACACAATAAGGTAATATTTGTTAACATAAGTTAATGCATTAACTAACATGAACACTATATTTTTTTACAGTATGTATTAACTAATGTCAACTAATTGAACCTTATTATGTTAAAATGTTACTATAATATTAATGTATAATAGAATATATTAAGTTGCATTTTTCTAATATCTTGTGTTTATAGTGATCAACTGACTGGTTTTATCTGACTAAGAGTGATTAGTGTTTATGGTGTGTTGTTGTTGACATATGTTGAGAGAAGAACAACTCCGGGTTTCTTTAATAACTGTATGTGAAAACAACTCAAAGGTTTTTATGTTTTTACTGTACATGATCAGCAGCTCTGTATATATTTTAGAAATGTGTTTAGGAACCGCATGACCGTCTTGTTAAACCTCATTCTGTGGTTCTCTACTTTTATAAATGTGTTCTGGTAGGAAAGGTTCATATTTATTTTCATGGCTAAATCTGTGCTCATGATCGCATCACTAATATCATAAAGTCACTCGTGTGTTTTTGTCTGATAAATGCTGGCATGCTGGAGATATGGATGATGGATTTATTCCCAGTGCCTTATTTCTCGGTGTGAAATTCATAATGACACCTGCATGTACATTTAATTTTGTTTATGAATCTATTTTTAGAGAAATTCTCTTTCAGTGAAGTATTAATATCTCTGCTCTGTTGAGTGATATTACATAATGTGAAATACGAGTGTAGAGAACCTCGTGTGAAATAAATACTGTTATGAACATGACAGAGCCACTTCCTCTTGAAAAAGTGTGAAACTAAAGTTCAAAGCTTGTTGGGATTTGTGTAATGCATATACATGTATCTTTACTTCTTTACAATCAGTGCTGGACTCGTTGGTTTTAATTATGTTGCATAATGCCAAATGCATAAATGTATTTTGATTACTACACTGTAAAAAAACAAAAAAGTTGCTGCCTTAAATTTTTGAGTACAGTCAACTGGGATGTTCAAGTCATTTCAACTTAAATTACATTAAACTGACTGAAGTAATGAGTTGAATCAAATTTGAAGTTGAAAATTGCTTAACTTATTTTGACAAGTTAATGCATTGTAAAAACATATGTTGTCATAAATTATTGAGCATATCATTTTTACAGTGTAAGACAATAATTTATTTTCTTTAGAACAGCATGCACGCCACTGAGGAATTGTGTATTTAAAAAGAAACTTGTTCCTATTGACATATAAAACGTAAAAAATTAATTTAAAAAAGTCTTTAGCCAGACTAGCAGAGACAGAGAAACACTGGTTGTAAGGTGAAGCCTGCAGTAATCATGGTTGCCCTTTAACTTTAGAGGGTACGGTGAACTGCTGAACTAGTGTAAGTTATGGTTTGACCTATAGCTGGTAAACACATCCCACATGACATATGTGTATAGTATGTGAGCTTAGCTATATGAATAGCCTATACTAGAGACCAGCATGAGGAAACCTGCTGGTTTACTGAGAAACACAGTGTTTGTTTGTGTGTATTTGTCTGTCATTGTGTTCTCAGTACTGCTTAGATCTGAATTCAATGGCCATAAACTCAAGAAATTAGATGTATTTGGCTTGTATTCGTTATTTTGGCTGCGTTAGTAAAAGTGGAGTGTGTTGTAATGGGCTAGTGAAGTTAAATATGTTCACTTCTGTCCTCTGCTGGTGGAAAAACATATAGTTCAGAATCAGATTCATCAGACTCTGGTTAATCTTTACATTTCTGCATATTTGATCACACTGTGGGCTATTAACTCTTTCCCCACCATGGGGTTTTGAAGCCAGCACCAGCGTTTTTGATAATTTTTACAAAAGTGTCATCATGGCTCCCCAGAATATTTTGTTGTATTAATAACTGTTTTATTCTAACTTCATGCGTTTTTATCAACACTTCAATGTGGGCAAGATTAATAAAAAAAAAAAAAAATTTGAACAAGAAGCTGAGAAAATCGCGTTTTTGTAAAATTCGTCAATAAATTACGGAAAATTCTGTCAATGGCGGGGCAAGAGTTAAAGTCAGAACATTAATTATAGGCTGAAAAATGACCTGAATGAAATAGGCTATAAAGACACCCTAGCAGTTAAGATTAATCGCAGCATGACATAGAAATAAAAACTGTAGTAGCCTAAATTACAGCTCGAAATGAGGAGCAAACGTTTATTTTGAATGTTTAACATTTCTCCAATTAAAACAGCAGAAGTGGATTTGAGCCATTACACGAGACATATAGCCAAGTTTTAATATAATTCAGTTAGTCCGAGCTCATTAAAACATCATAATAATGAAAAAATGTGTTTAAAAATAGTTTTTAGATTGACATCGAATATGAATGACGATGCATCTGTTAACGGTTAATGGGCGGAGCATTGACGTCACGCGACACCTGAGCCCAACTGACATGATTGGAAAACCTACGAAATTAGTATAGTTTTAACTATTAAGTTTTGACATGAATATTCATGATGACACCTATGGTCCAGAAAGAAGGAGAGTCGACTGAACTTGATTCTCACGAGGTTCAGAACATCATCAAGTCTTCTAATAGTAAGCTGATGTTGATGTCCCTGGCCGCCGTGCCAGTTTTATGATCTAGCTGGTCGCCGTGCCAGTGTTTTTCATCGCTTTTTGTCATGTGTGCAAAATTACAATTAGGCTGATTATTGGGACGTGTATTTATTTGTGTGCACTGTGCAATATGTGGTAGGGGGTTGAAGGGTTTGGTTTCTATTTTGTGATAATAATAGTAAACTGTTCTCTGGAATAGACTCTACTTGACTTTCGTGGATGTAAACAATAGGCTTAATGTAATCTCTTTAATTAGCCTATTAAAATCCATCCTCGACCACATACCGTTCACCGGGTAACCTTAAAGCAAACTGCAACATTACAGAAAACCCTATAAATCCCAACATAAGAGGATTAACTAACACATATCTTCCTATAATCTTATGCAAAAACACACAAAATAACACGTTAAATTTCAACATGTATTTTCCGTATGCTTTCAAACGCAATGTATGCTGGGAACTATAGCTCTGCTGCACTCATTCAGTTTAATATAATCAGTTATTGAGTTCCCTTAACTTTTTTCTATTAACACCCCTGAAATGACTATTAAGTAAAAAAAATTAAAGATTTGTGTTGCTGTAGTTTGTTTTAAAGCCCCCCTGTATTCAATAATTGTATCCCTTAAAACTCATCTTTTATCACCAAAATTACACATTTAAACGTTTTTTTTTTCCTGTGAATTTTTTTTTCCGCGCCTTAAAATGAATGTAACTCGACAGACACCCTTGCCTCATTTAGTAGGCTTTACATGGGTCTATGAATGAGCCCCGCCTCCACTCACTCACAGCAGCTCAGAGATCCACTCGTCGACGATGATCACAAGTTGATCTGATTGGTTACAAGGTCGTTTGTGACGTCAGAAACACCAGCGATTTCAACCCGTGTTTTTGAGACTGTCTTTGTTTCACTGCAGTTTTAAGGAGAAAATACTCAGCAATGCTGTCGACTTATGAATTTACATATGGTTTGTCTTAAAGCACATTAAAAACACCACATATACATATAGACTAAAAACAACATTTAAAAGCTTGATTTTCACCACAGGGGGACTTTAAGTAAACTAAGCAAACAATCAAATCATTTTAGGCTGCAGTCTAACAGCGCTCTTCAATGTTTGGAATAACCAATGGAATCGCATGAGGCGGGGTTTACTCTTCACAGAAGCTTCTGTAAAAAATAATACACACCTCTTCTGAGGTGTGACCGCATTACCATCAAGTGTGCATTATTCTAATAATTCAACAGCCCGTCGTCAATTATTCTATAGGATGTGCTTTTGTGTGTTTTCACCTGCACACCCACTGAAGATAGGATCAGTACCTGGATAGGAGACTCTGGGAAAACTGGGAAGAGAGCAGGGGGTGCTGTTCATCCTATGGTCTCAGTGGGTCCTTAGCTACGTCCCAGTATGGTGTTGTTGTTCAACTGTACTGTAAAATGGCGCCTTTGTGGTTAAAATAAACCCCAGAGAGTCTTTCTCAGAAAGACTATGGTGTTACCCTGGTGTAAAATAGTCCCAACATCGTGTGTGTGTGTGTGTGTGTGTGTGTGTGTGTGTGTGTGTGTGTGTGTGTGTGTGTGTGTGTGTGTGTGTGTGTGTGTGTGTGATGGATTTAGGTTAGTGTAAGGGGAGAGAATACAGTTTGTACAGTATAAAAACCATTAGGTCTCTGGAATGCCCCATTTAGATAGACAAGTAAACGTGTGTTAGGAGACTGGATTAATAGAATAGAGTTGGAAGCCATGACGCCACACACACTCACACACACACACACTCACACTCACTCCAGTGTAGTAGGTGGCAGTATGTACGATTCACGAGCGTTTGTGCGACGCCATTACACTCACAGGAGATTTCCAGTCTTCCGATCCATTAAACTGAGTCGCCATGGTTTGTTTACGCGTCCATAGATTTGCGCGATTATGTTAATGAGGCGAGCGACTGAACTCTGACTAGCGACAAACACTGGGACTTTACCAGATTATCCCACACTCGCTGGGATGGCTGTGAAATCGTGGACTCGCCAGGCGGAGGAGACGTTAATCGAGCTGTGGCAGGAGTCTGGATGTCTGTACGATATATCTGACGCCGATTATCACAATCGGGAAGAGAAGGACCGACGATGGAAAGAGGTCGCCGATGCGCTTCAGATGCCCGGTGAGTTTTTACCTCAGTGTGTGTGTGTGTGTGTGTGCAGAGAGAGAGAGAGATCGCTAGAGTAAACATTGATTTAACGTACGTTAGAGACATTAACTATGCTACTACTGTTGTAGTGTTTTAACCTTGCACGAACTTGCATCTGGAGATTTCATCCTCGTTTAAACCTGGTTTTTACCTACTGTATTTTATTAGCTTATTTCTGCCATAAAAGATTCACCCTAGAATTGTTTGTTTTTAAATGCACTATGAAATGCGCTACGGTTGCTACAAACTAGCTGCTTTTCAAAGTGATAGTTCACCAAAAATGAAAATTGACATTATTTACTCTCCCTCATGTTGTTCCAAACCTGTATGAGTTTCTTTTGTTAAACACAAAAGTAGACATTTTGAAGAATGTTGCTAACCAGGAAAAAAAATACTATGGAAGTCAATGGTGCCTCACTGTTTAATGACATTCAAAATATCTTATTTTGTGTTCAGAAGAAGAAAGAAACCCATACAGGTTTGAAACAACTTGAGGACAATTTAATTTTTTGGGTGAACTATCTCTTTGAGTCAAGTTAATAAACAAAATTGTACAATATTATAGAACAGCCTATTTAAAATTCCCCATATTAACAAATGGGAAATGAACATTTGCCAGTGTTGTAAAGCCAACTTTGGTTGCCTGGCTGGAATGACATTTTAATCATATGGTCTGAATCAATGACGCGTCGACAATTTTAGTCCCCCTGTAGTCAATAATTTTATCCCTTAACTCATCTTTGATCACCAAAATTACATATTTAAACGTTTTTTCCTTGAAAAAATTCTTCATGCCTTAAAATATCTTGAATGTAACTCGACACCCTTGCCTCATTTAGCATATGCTGTTCTATGAATATGCAAATGAGCCCCGCCTCCACTCACTCACTCAGCTCAGAGATCCACTGGTTGACGATCACACGTTGATCTGATTGGTTACAAGGTCGTTTGTGACGTCAGAAACACCAGCGATTTCAACCCGTGTTTTTGAGACTGTCTTTGGTTCACTGCAGTTTTAAGCAGAAAATACTCAGCAATGCTGTCGACTTATGAACTTACACATGGTTTGTCTTAAAGCGTATTAAAAACACCACATAGACACATAAACAACATTAAAAGCAGGATTCTCACCACAGGGGGATATTAAACAGTAAAGCACTCTGTTGGCACCTAATGATGTTACTAATGGCTAAAATTAAATTCTAGTTCTTTTGATGTTCAAAGGTCGTGCTCTTTCCTCAATGCAGTTTGCTTTTATTTTTAAATGCATCTTTTATCTTACATACACATGCACATATTCAAAATTCAAGATTATCCCCTGCCTGGCCTGTGACACTGAAATTCACTGGCATTTCCCCAGCATGTCCTCATTAGGGCTGGGCAAAAAAATCGATTGTCGTGGTCGAATCAAAATCGATTCTCAAAGGCCACTAATCGATTTTTTTTTTTCTCCATATTTATTTATCTATCTATCACCTAAAAGCCAGTATTAGTTTTCCTCCACTGTTCATAGGCTTGCATGTTACAGCGAATGCTGTGAGATTTTATCTTAAACATAAAATTACCTGATCCTGTGTGATCAAGGCGTGCGACTGTTCTGACTCGTCCAATTTTCAGCATAAATTTTTCATCTTGCATCAAAATCCTGTCTATTCATTTGAAATATAGAGTTGGGTTCTGTTTTAATACCTAAAATAAAAAGAGTTTAATAAACAGGTTTGTGGCTCTTCATTTCTTTGCATTTATTAACCACTTATGTCAATTTATGTTCACTGTTTTTATAAATATAGGATTTGTATTAAATCTATATTCAATGAGTCGAGTCGAATGGAATCGGGAGCTTGCGATCTGAATGGAGACCCAGCTGTATTCCTCATGTTCAGACGCGGCAGGCCTGTGTTTGCTGTATCTGACCTCGTGTGTTTCCTCCCCTCAGCGGAGGCGGTGGCGACCCGAGTGGCGTCTCTGAGGACTCAATACGCTCGGCTGAGGAAACCCAAGCCGAGTGGGAGTGAGATCAAGCCCCTCACGCTGAGGCAGCGATGGCTCCTTAGGGCCCTGGACTTCCTGAAGCCACACATCGTTCATCGGCGAAACGAGAACCATGTACGTGTACACACACACACACACACACACACACACACATATATATATATATATTTCACATTATACAGTCAAACCAAAAAAATTTCAGACACCAGATATAATTTTTGATATTTTTTTCACTAGTGTGTGCAGGACACTATAGTTAATTAATGTAAGTGAGGATAGCAAATAAAGTAAACTGTCTCATTATACCCAAATATTCTTCATACAGTGACTACCAGTAACATTTATACAAAATTTGGACCAAATTTATTCCGACACTTTGACCTGAGCGTGTTTCGCTTTAATTGCTAATGCTCTTTACATGAAGCATTGCTTGGTAATTGGTTGAGCTAAACTGGTATTATCTAATTGTGGAGTTAAATTAAACAGCTGACAGATATTCAACATAATTCATCTGTGAGAGTCTAACAGAAGGACGGACAAAACCAGTGAAATATCAACTGATTTCATAACTCTGAGTTCTGCTCATATTTTATTACCATCTTCTAAACTATAGCGAATAAACTGTGATAAAGTGAGAAATGTTGAAGGTGTCTGAATACATGTTGGTTTGACTGTATGTCATTACTGACACACTGAAATATTTGCAACTGGAAATATTCAGCCAAAAATGAATTTTGAAACAGTTTTGTGGGCCGAAATCACTGCTGACGTTTAATCAGCACTTCTCCGATGGTGTGTGACGACTGTCAGCTACGCTTACATGGACATCTTTTGTGTTAATCAGAATTAAATAATTCTGTGTTTCCCGTACAACGACATTACTCGCTGCTTAACTACTAGGTCTGCATATACATATATATATATATATATATATATATATATATATATATATGTCACCATTGTTGTTTCATATGCTGATTGTTGATGTCTGTGAGTGTATAAATTACACAAAACATGTTTTAAACAAAGTTAACAATGACAGTTTTTTCATATATACTCACAGAAATAAGCATTCAGCCTCTGAAATACAATAATATTGTTATAAATGATATTTTTCGCATTTGTTGGGTTTCATATTTTTCAATAATGCTTTCCAATTCCTTAAGTCATCAATTACATATAAAGCAGACATTTGTCTGTTATTAAAACAGACTTGTTGATCTGCTTTATCAAAGCAGAAATGTTCTCCATAAACTTCTGCAATTTCTGATAAAGCACCAACTTAAAGAAAGCCAAGGGTCAGACCCCAACTAAAGCACACACTGATCTCCATAATGGTGACCTCAAACAAAACATTTTCAATAAGACATCAACATCTACACCTCTGTTAATTCTCAAGATGTGACAGAAATAAAGTCAGTCTGGTTTAGGGCTGCACAATATATCGAAATTATCGCAAATGTATATTTCGCAATATGCATATCACAATAACTGCGGTCATGAATAAAAGACAGAGAATCACTCGCTGCTCTTGGCTGAATAACTTTTGTAGCTTTAATAAGAATCGGGATATATTTAATTCATACAGTGAAAACTAAACAGTGTTTAATTTGTACATTTGATTATTCAGTTTCTGTTGTTAAATAACTCTAATGTGGGATAACCTGAACCCCGTGCTTTACACTGATGTTAAAATAACACGTCTTATGCGACTGTAAAACACTGCAGCAAAAAGAATGTGAAACATATAATTTGAAAGATATTTGAAAGATCATTTAAGTTGATTTTACACACTTTAAGCATTATCGTATCGCATATCGCACTTTTCTTCAATATCGTGCAGCCCTATATGCTTCAAAAAGGACTAAAAAGTGTCACAATAAGTAATCCGATGGCTTTGTGTGAGAAACAAATGCAAGTTGGAGCTGAAATAAAATTCAGAAATGGCACTTTTTTTTTAAATTTGTTGTGACAGTTTGATGTCACTGAAAATTCATTGGGTGGAAAATAAAAATGGGAAGATTCACCAAAAAAAAACCCTGAATGTTCAAATAAAGTATTAAAAACTTGAAATTTCAGCTATAGTTTCCAAAGCAGCATTTCTCAGTAAAACACTGTTAACTTCAGAAGCTGTAGGGATGTTTTCTTGTCACAAAAAGAATGTGAAACACACATGTAGGATATATCATTTTAAATGGATTTTAAGTTTATTTTACACACTTTAAGCTTTATTTAATGAGTTGTCGCACTTTTCTTCAATATCGTGCAGCCCTACATGCTCCAAAAAGGACTAAAAAGTGTCACAATAAGTAATCCGATGGCTTTGTGTGAGAAACAAATGCAGGTTGGAGCTCATTCTCTGCACAATACAATTCAGATATGGCGCATTTTGATTGGTTGTGACAGTTTGATGTAGGATATATCATTTTAAATCGATTGTAAGTTTATTTTACACACTTTATTGTATTGCATATTGAATATCGCGTTATTTAATGAGATATCGCACTTTTCCTCAATATCAACTACCACAGTACGATATATCGTTGAAGAGATGGACTCGCTCGTCACGCCTGTGCTAAACCTTTCTTCTGTCCTCCCTGTAGCCGGGTCTGCCGTCCTCTGATAAAGCGGAGGAGTGTGTGGAGGAGTCAGACGAGATGATGCAGGAGACGGATAAAGACATCGACAGCTTCGACTCCATCAGTGTGTGTCTCTCTCCGATGCCCGGCACTCCCGACACCGGGATCCCCGAGGAGACGGCCTCGTACTCGCTGTCCCCCAGGAGCTCGTCCAGCAAGCGGCGGCGCGTCTCCGACTCGGACATCGAGCTGCAGAAGCTGGAGGTGTTGAAGCAGATGTCGGCTAAGGTCCTGGAGAACCCTCCGGCGGACTCGGCCGCGGTGTTCTCGGGTCAGGTGGCGATGGAGTACCGGCTGCTCAGCGACCCCAGCGTGCAGATGCGCGTCAGGAGGAAGATCATGGCCGTCCTCTACGAGGCACAAGATGCAGAGAGACATTACCGCCAGTCCAAGAGACACAACGAGAGGGAACTCAAAACCGAGGAAGACGTCACTTGGATTAATACTAATATATAGATGTTGTAGTGTTGTTGTTGCTTGTTTTCTACGTTGTACTGAACTATTTTTCTTAGTGGAAGTTTTTGAGATAATCTACATGTAAGATAATACAATTATTTCAACTCCTTTCATGTCTGTGTGTTTTTATTTATTTATTTACTTATTTATTTTTATTTATGTATTTATTCCATCCAATGCCTTTATTTCGACATGAAACACAGCTTCTCTCCAGCAGGGGGCAGCATCATATAACTACAGTTAAACTGCGTTCACTAAGGATGATAAAATGCATAAAAATAAAACCAAATAGGCTGAATGTTATATATATATAAAATGTATACATTTTGAAATGCAATTAACAGCACAAAAACATTGGTATTTATTTAACTTTTTTTTTTACCTGCATGTGGCTGTTTATCAACATCAGAGGACTGTGAACATGCACATTTGTTGTAGTTTATAATCTTTGGGGAATGTCTAAGGTCTGGCTAGCAGAAATATTTCATATATTTGGCTGGTATTTTAGGTTTGGCTGACAGAAATGTTTGGGAATCCCTGGTCTAAACTATTATTACTACAAATAATCAAATTAAATGGAGACTTTTGCTTTTCTATAATTGCAACTAATGAATCAAAAACTAATTTTGGATGATGAATGGCAGAAATATGCAGGTCTAGGTTCTGTGGGCAAATATTTGTTGCATTTTATTTCCTGCACTTTGGGAAAATAAAGAGCTAATATGGGCTCTTTACTCATATTAGCAGAGGTATGATAATACAACTTTCAGAAGATGTAGAAAAGCGAGTGACTGGATTCGCTGCTCTGATAACACTAACGCTTGGTTTGTGCTTCTGTTGTTATTCCTGAAACCTCTCGTCCTCGACTCCTGACCGTCCTCTCGTTTCTCTCCGTCGGGGCTTTGATTTGTTCAGATTTAGTTTCTGCAGCCGTTGCCATACGTTATCAGTGGACAGAACGACCTCATGCTAGTGTTTACATAGACTTATTAATATATATATATATATTATAACGTCAAACTAAAAATTATCCAGACACCAGATATAATTTTTATATTTTTCACTAGTGTGTGCAGGACACTATAGTTCTTTTATGTAAGAGAGGAGAGCAAAATAAAGTAAACTGTGACATATTATACCCAAATATTCTTCATACAGTGACTACCAGTGACATTTATAAACACTTTGAGCTGATCATGTTTTGCTGAAGTGTGTTTTCTGTAATTGCTAATGCTCTTTTTACACACAGACTGAACAACATGAAGCATTGCAGGTAATAGTTTGAGCTAAACTGGTATTATCTAATTGTGGAGTTAAATTTAACAGCTGACAGATATTCAACATAATTCATCTGTGAGAGTCTAACAGAAGGACGGACAATACCAGTCAAATATCAACTGATCTGATAACTCATATTTTATTAACATCTTCTAAACTATAGCGAATAAACTGATAATGTGAGAAATGTTGAAGGTGTCACTCTGAATACATTTTGGTTTGACTGTAAATATATATATATAAATATAATGTATGTGTGTGTGCTAGAATAGTATCTAAATTGTGACAACACCGGGGCAAGTTGAATAAAATTCAATATTAAGAACATATTTCTTAATATTTAAGAAAAAAAAAACCTAACAGACATTATCTTGTCTCTCTCTCTCTCTCTCTCTCTCTCTCTCTCTCTCTCTCTCTCTCTCTCTCTCTCTCTCTCTCTCTCTCTCTCTCTCTCTCTCTCTCTCTCTCTCTCCATCTCTCTCTTTCTCTCTCTCTCTGTCTGACCTAAATTCACACTCGTTCAGTGCTGTGTGTGCATCATTACGATCACAGGGAAAGATGGGACTTCCTGTTTTCTCCTAATTGTTCACTCTGTTTTCTCACATCTGCTCATACGGCTCATTATAGAGCTCTCAACACGCGCTTTTATAATGCTAGTCATTTACTGCTTCTTTTTTTACCTCTCTGATTGGAATATTTTTCCTCTTTTCATCTCTGAGCTCTTCTGCCTCTCATCCACTGTCTTTAACTTCTTTTAGCTAGCTCTCTCTCTCTCTCTCTCTCTCTCTCTCTCTCTTTCTCTCTCTCTCACCCCTGTAATCTTCACCCTTTTCTAGTTATAATTAGTTTACTCTTCTTTCTGTTTTCTCACAGCAGCAAATACATTTTTTACTATTATTATTATTGTTATTATATTTTTCTTTCTTTATACATACACATATTTAATAAATGTTATTATTAATTTCTGCTTAACCTCATTTCAGTACTTTTAATGTTCCTTGTTACAAGAGGATGAAAGCTTTTCTGAAAACACACACACACACACATATACACTCACCGGCCACTTTATTAGGTACCCCATGCTAGTAACGGGTTGGACCCCCTTTTGCCTTCAGAACTGCCTCAATTCTTCGTGGCATAGATTCAACAAGGTGCTGGAAGCATTCCTCAGGGAGTTTGGTCCATATTGACATGATGGCATCACACAGTTGCCGCAGATTTGTCGGCTGCACATCCATGATGCGAATCTCCCGTTCCACCACATCCCAAAGATGCTCTATTGGGTTGAGATCTGGTGACTGTGGAGGCCATTTTAGTACAGTGAACTCATTGTCATGTTCAAGAAACCAATTTGAAATGATTAGAGCTTTGTGACATGGTGGAAGTAGCCATCAGAGGATGGGTACATGGTGGCCATAAAGGGATGGACATGGTCAGAAACAATGCTCAGGTAGGCCGTGGCATTTAAACGATGCCCAATTGGCACTAAGGGGCCTAAAGTGTGCCAGGAAAACATCCCCCACACCATTACACCACCACCACCAGCCTGCACAGTGGTAACAAGGCATGATGGTTCCATGTTCTCATTCTGTTTACGCCAAATTCTGACTCTAACATCTGAATGTCTCAACAGAAATCGAGACTCATCAGACCAGGCAACATTTTTCCAGTCTTCAACTGTTCAATTTTGGTGAGCTCTTGCAAATTGTAGCCTCTTTTTCCTATTTGTAGTGGAGATGAGTGGTACCCGGTGGAGTCTTCTGCTGTTGTAGCCCATCCGCCTCAAGGTTGTGCGTGTTGTGGCTTCACAAATGCTTTGCTGCATACCTCGGTTGTAACGAGTGGTTATTTCAGTCACTGTTGCCCTTCTATCAGCTCGAACCAGTCTGGCCATTCTCCTCTGACCTCTGGCATCAACAAGGCATTTCCGCCCACAGAACTGCCGCTCACTGGATGTTTTTTCTTTTTCGGACCATTCTCTGTAAACCCTAGAGATGGTTGTGCATGAAAATCCCAGTAGATTAGCAGTTTCTGAAATACTCAGACCAGCCCTTCTGGCACCAACAATCATGCCACGTTCAAAGTCACTGAAATCAACTTTCTTCCCCATACTGATGCTCGGTTTGAACTGCAGGAGATTGTCTTGACCATGTCTACATGCCTAAATGCACTGAGTTGCCGCCATGTGATTGGCTGCTTAGAAATTAAGTGTTAACGAGCAGTTGGACAGGTGTACCTAATAAAGTGGCCGGTGAGTGTATATTTATAACTTGTAATCAAAATTATTCAACCCCATTACAAACCAGGTTTATTGGCAAAATTAACTAACTTTCAGGTTTTTGCATTGAACAAATCAAACAAAAGTAATTGAAATAGCTCAACACGACAAATGTTTCACATGGTTTCCCCAAACTCAACTGAAAATGCAACTTTTAATGATTTCTGCAGTCTCAAAATGATTCAACCTCCTCTAATGGCAGCATCTTTAGTACTTAGTTGAACAACTTTTGCTGTTATGAGCTGCTGCAAACGAGATGTATAAGCAGACAGCAGCTTCTGGCAGCATTTCTGAGAAGTCTTTAGCCCGTTCCTCATGAGCAATGGCCTCCAGTTCAGTAATATCCCTGGGTTTGCGCCGCCTTCAAATCCCACCAGAGATTTTCTATGGGGTTCAAGTCAGGTGACTGTGAGGCTGTAGACTCTTCAAGGACGTCTGCAACCAAGCCTTGGTGGAAACTGAGGTACGCTTGGGATCAAATAGAAGATGCCTTGAAAGTTAAAAAATAAACAAAATAATTTTTTGAGACAAGCAAATGTTAGTAATAAAAAACAATGCAAAATACAGCTGTGATGTTTAGAAATGACACATCTGGATATTTCCAGATATAACGGGTGTTTGTGCATCTGCATCATAATGACGGTAAGTGAGCTCGTCTTCTCTAATTCTCACACAATCCTGCGAGTGAAACGGAGAAGGCTGGAAAGGACATTTGTGTGCGTGACTCAGCGGTCATTAAGAGCCATTACAGCTCGTCCTCCAGCAGATCTGATGGATACAGCCCCCCGGGACCCACACACACACACACACACACACACACACACACACCTTCATCAGCCTGACCTGCTGTTATCAGCCTGCTTCAGTTACACTCATCATACGGCGGCTTCGTTAAACACAGCACTGAGAGCTACCGTAGTAAAACTGTGGTATTATGGTGACCATCTGAAAACAAAGCACACAACTACGAAAGCTTCTCAGACGATTTCAATTTAAAAATACAGGATTCTGGTGGAAACTATGTGCAATGGAAGGGATTTTCAGGCTCAACTAGACTCAAAAAGCTGGCAAAAGTACAATTTAAATGTCTATTTGAGCATATTGGCATGGCAATACCAAGTATTTTTGAAATATCATGTTCTTGGACATGCACTATAATAACACAAAGGATTTTGGACAGATATACAGTATCTTAATACATTTTTTCATATGCATCATACAAGTAAATACAATGTTTTTCGGACATGCATCATAGTAATACCATGTTTTTGGACTTGCAACATGGTAATAACATGTTTTTTGTACATGGATCATATTTATACCATAATTTTTGGACATGCATCATAGTAATACCATGTTTTTGGACATGCATCATGGTAATAACATGTTTTTTTTGTACATGGATCATAGTAATACCATGTTTTGGACATGCACTATGATAATACCATGGGTTTTTTGACAGATACTGTCTTTTTTATTTATCATAAATCATGGTAATAATACTATGGTATATCCCACAATGCAATGCTATTATCATTACTGTGCAGTAGTTTTTGTAAGGTAAATGTAATTAAAATGCACGTTCTAATTTAATTTACGATTCTACATTAGGATGTTCCCGTTCGGGAGAGATAGTGTGGCTGAGACTGAGAGAGAGAGAGAGAGAGAGAGTGTGTGTGTGTGTGTGTGTGTGTGTGTGAGAGAGAGAGAGAGAGAGAGACAGAGAGAGAGAGAGAGGATCCCGGCCAGCGGCTCCACGGCTCCAGACGCGCGTCACCGACACATTCGTCGCTCTTTACGGTGAAGCGCGCGACAGGCCTGAATCCTCCACCGTGAACCGACACACACAGAGGATCGTCCGGCTCTTTATAAGAGGCTCATGAAGGACACACAACCCTCTTCAGAGGAAACCAGCGAGTGGCTAATGGTAGCGATCGAGCGGATGACCGGGAAGAAATCGAGAAAAACCCAGAAATAACGCGCGACTCCGGAGCGACATTATATTCATTCCGAGGTAACGAGTGATTCTCTCATATATGTGTGTGTTAATGTGTCAGTGTTCACTAACGGGCGGGTTTAGTGCACTGGCATTAGATTGCATCGCTTTCTTCTCTTTATGCGATTATATAGCGATATAATAGCACAGTATATAATGTCTATCCAATAGTAGGGTGTCGTTGGGTAGAGAAGCACACATGACACCCGATGGAAACCCGCACAGGTGCTCGCGCATCTCTCGTGGATTTAAAGGGATTTTCAACAGCTTAAGGACGTTAGTATATTCCTATACTCAATTATTCTGCGTAGTAATCTAAAAATAATGTGGATAAATATTCCTTTGAAAGGTTAATGCCGCCCTGATCGACTGCGTTGTTGAAATAACAGGGATGATGCTGGTCTTAAAGGGACAGTTCATCTAAAATAAAAATACTGGTATTATTTACTCACCCCTATGACATTACAAACCCCTTGAGTTTTCTTTCTTCTGTGTAACACGAAAGCAGAAAATTAGACCAATGTCATGGGTGGATGAGGAGCTGCCAAAGGCGAAAAGCACCAGTAAATTAATCTATATTTTAAATCTCCCGATTGCCATCATGTAGCTTTGTGTGAGCAACAGACTAAAATTCATATTATATATATATGCCATAATTCTCAAATGTTTCCACATAAATGAGATTTTTAATTTTGGGTGTACTGTTTCTTTAATGCGAATGCCTCGGGGATTGTGAGGTCAGATATGTTTCCAAATGGACGGGGAACACAAGAACTCCCCAGTGAGGGATATTGGCATAATTATAATTAGTTAGTTGTGGTACAAGCTCTTGATCTGAAGATTTAAAACGGTTTTGACATTTTGTGCAGCGGTGTTGAAGATACAGAAATGCTTAAGAGAAAAGCACTTTGCTGTATTGAGAATGAAATCTCATTTTGTGTTTTTCTCTCTTCATGAGTGACAAAGAGGCATCTTACAGACACATTTAGTTCTAATGAAAGTACACCGTACATCAAATCAATAATAACAGCACCGTGAAGCTTCCCGAACAGCATTACATGCTGAAACTCCCATTTCAAAGACACGATTATGATATTAGCCTCTAGTAATGTTGTTTCAGAATGACAAATGGAAGCGGAACTGTGTTCTTGATGCAGCTGTGACATCATAATGGAGCTGTATGGTGTCCATGGTAACGGTGGAACTCTGGAGTTGTTTATGTCCTTGGCAACCGTTCCGTCGATTGAGTTAATCAATGCTTCCACACGGACTCACACGTGCACTTTTAAAAGCATTCGGGCACGTTTGCAGGCTTGAAAGCTTCGGGGGTCAAAGCGAGGTTGGGTTTTCTTGACCTTTGTGCACATGCATTCACTAATACAAAGAAAGACCAACCATCGTAAGTTCATTAAATTGGCCTGAAAGGAGTCGTTACCCCGTCAGTATTCACACGTTACACCTGTCAACAGACACTTCACTCTCTTCAACCAATTAGCGTGAGATATATGTATATAAAATTGTTTACATCATTAGGACAGCATTCGTTCAAATTTGCATAATTTTGAAATTTCTGAATTTGTCATATATACACTAGTGAGCAAAAGTGATTTCTAGCCTAGGAAAATTGACATCTTCACCCTTAAATATTATTACATTCGAACTTGTAATTATATTGCGTAGTTGTGCTTGGGGTAATATGTCATATTTTTTGATAATAATATTATTTGTGAAATTGTATTATTATTGTATTATTATTGTGAATAAAATTATTTGCGACATAATTTTTGTCCAGGCTGTTATACAAAGAAATGAACACATGCAAAAACAAGAGAGAATCAACCAAATATTAATAACCGATTATGCTGTAGTCGATGTATGCTTTGTTTTTCTATGCATAGTAAAATAAAAAAAGTTGCTGTAGTTTGCCTTTTTTGCCAAATAATTTTGACAGATAAATACCTTAAAAATATAAAATATTTTCCTCATATTTTGACTCTTTATTAATTGTAGGGTCAATAAACACAAATATCACTTTTGTCCACTACTGTAAATTTTAAAACACAATTTTTTTCCATCATATTATGCATTTGGGCTGGGCGATATATTAAATATTCACAATATATTTGCAATGGAAAATTCAGAGCAAAATTCTGAATATTGCAATGATTGTAATGCATTTATTTTGCTGTTAGGTTTCCAAAACGTGACATTTTTATATATTATAAATGTTTGAGTAAAACTAGATACAAATATTGCTCTTTTAATTGCTGCAGTTAAAAATAATACATTAAATTAAAACGATTTAATATAATTTGTTAATTTAGTGAAAAAACGAGAGAGAGAGAGAGAGAGAGAGAGAGAGAGAGAGAGAGAGAGAGAGCAGAGAGAGAGAGAGAGAGAGAGAGAGAGAGAGAGAGAGAGAGAGAGAGAGAGCAGAGAGAGAGAGAGAGAGCAGAGGATCCGTGTAATTCCCGACGAGTGTCCTAATCTTATTTTAGGCGTTGAGCCACGACGAGTCTCAGGAATGTCCCGTCGCCGGCGTCAGACTCTCTGTCTTCTGGCTTGAGTCTTTAAATGCAGGAGGAGGCGGAGCTTCACGTGTGAACGACCACAGATGATTATTATTATGATTATATGCAAGTCTTAGTAGGAAAAGACCTGTATGATCCATGGTGAGAAAAATACCCACACCGTTCTAAGTCTCAATAAATCTCCCTTAATGCATTTCTCTGAAGTGTTTTTGTCCTTAAAGGAATAGTGAAAGAATTCTTCAAAATATCTTCTTTTGTGTTCAGCAGGAGAAATATATTCATACAACTTTGAAACAACTTGAGGGAGAGTAAATTATGACAGAATTTTCATTTTTAAGTGTATCAGTCGCAGTATACATTTATCTATATGAATCTCTCTCTGTATTCAGCATCACAGTGAGCAACAGTAACAGTGGTTGCTAGGACATTGCTCCGCTGTTGTTAAGGTCTTCCAGGTGGTTGCCAGTGTGTTTGTAGTGGTTGCTAGGACATTGCTAATGCAGTTGCTAAGGTCAAATTCTTCTTTCGGGGGGTTGCCAGGGTGTTCAGAGTGGTTGCTAGGTCATTGCTCTGTGGTTGTTAAGGTCTCCCAGATGGTTGCCAGGGTGTTCTGATTGGTTGCTAGGGCATTGCTAATGCAATTGCTAAGGTCTTCTTCTGGGTGGTTGTTAAGGTGTTCAGAGTTTAAGCATGTTGCTATGAAATTAATACCATCGTCTAGGTGGTTGCTAGGGTGTTTAAGTGGTTGCTAGGACATCAATATGTATTTGCTACGGTGTCTAGAGTGTTTTAAGCATGTTGCTATGAAGAAGATCTGGGTGGTTGCTAGGGCCTTGCTATGCAGTTACTAATGTCATCTTCTGAGTGGTTGCCCAGGGTGTTTTGGATGGTTGCTAGGGCATTGCCATGCCATGCAATTGCTAATTTGTTCAGAGTTTTTTAAACATGTTGCTATGGAGTTACTAAGGTTCTCTAGATTGTTACTAGGGTATTCTGAATGGTTGCTTGGGCACTGATATGCTAAGTTGTTCAGAATGTTTTAACCCGTTGCTATGAAGTTAAACTCCTCTGAGAGGTTGCTAGGGCGTTGCTATGTGGTTGGTAAGGTCTTCTGAATGGTTTCTAAGGCCTTGTAGGTGTTTGTCAAACACTCTTGTCACATCTTTCCCTTGTAATCAGTCAATCTAAGTCTGAGATACTGTACAGCATCATCCACATACATCACTTCCTGTCACATATTTAATCCAGCATCACCTGATACAGGACAGACGCGTTTAATTCTGTCATGTCCATTTCATGTCTATCTCATTATTTCCTGTATAGATTCACTATCGACCTCTGACCCTGTTGTCATAACAGCAGGCTTGAGTTACCGTGCAGGAGGCCCGTTTATCTGTTAATGATAACGAATGTATAGGGACGAGCGATCTGCTGTCTGCCACACACAGATCACATTACCTCATATTTAATTAAAACGCCCCTATTTATAGCATCTGCCACCACACTCCACTGGTGGAGCGTCCCACTGATCTGAGACCAGAGTTTTTTATGTGTGCTGAAGTAAGATCAATCATTTTGTTATTTATGAAACATTTTTTAAACATTTAAATTAGAGATTAGAGACCAATAATCGGTATCGGCCGATAAAAGCAGTTGGTCATCGGCATCAACACAAGTGACGTCACTCTTCAGATCAGCGAACCTTCATCTGTACCGCCCCTATCCCGTGTGTGTGTGTGTGTGGATTAAGTGTCTTGAAAAGTGAAGTTGAAACATTTTGATCGCCCCCTGGTGGCTGGCTGCAGTATAGTTCATAAACCCTGCCATGTAATCGAATGGGACGCAAGCCAAACTAAAAAATCCAATTATGCTTCGAATAATTTTTTTACGAAGATGGTTTGCCATTTTTAGGTAGTTCTTATCTGACGCTTATCGGAAACAAGCAACCTGGAGTTTATCAATCTCCATGTGAGATTTTTTGCTTAAAGTCCCCCTGTAGTCAATAATTTTATCCCTTAAACTCATCTTTGATCACCAAAATTTTCCTTGAAAAAAAATTCTTCATGCCTTAAAATATCTTGAATGTAACTCGACACCCTTGCCTCATTTAGTATACGTGGTTCTATGAATATGCAAATGAGCCCCGCCTCCACTCACTCACTCAGAGATCCACTGGTTGACGATCACACGTTGATCTGATTGGTTACAAGGTCGTTTGTGACGTCAGAAACACCAGCGATTTCAAACCGTGTTTTTGAGACTGTCTTTGGTTCACTGCAGTTTTAAGCAGAAAATACTCAGCAATGCTGTCGACTTATGAACTTACACATGGTTTGTCTTAAAGCGTATTAAAAACTCTGCATAAACAACATTTAAAAGCTTGATTTTCACCACAGGGGGATTTTAAAAGAAAGTGTCATTCAGTCGGTCTGTGTTCCTTCACGAGCCTCTTGTGCTGTTTACTGCCATCAAACCTTCTCAGTGATGAACTGTAATAAATCTAAACATGAATCTCGACTATATTTACAATTGACTTGATTGACATGCGATTTGACCAATCATAATCCGCCATTTTTGTCCAACAAAGCAGTCAGGAGAGTTAGTAGATTAACGTTGGAGGATTGAACTTGAAAAACGGTGTACTGACGTCTTTCCACGGCTAAAACAACATTCCTTCTGATGTTCATTCATGTTTATTTGATGCTATAAATGAACTAGGAGGAAGAGATGATCGGTTCACGAGCGGCTTTAACTGAGCGATCTGTCAGACACATTAAAGAGACACAAAACGGTGTTTATTGTTTTAATTTTTTTTTTTTAAATGACCAAATTTGAAAGTTGAGACTTTGTTTCATATCAAAGTAAGCTGGTCTGTCCTGTCTGAGTGTGTTGTCAGTGTCCTCTTCACTCCGCGATGTGTGTTTCACTGCGTGAGAACATGGTGTGTGTGAGAGAGGCGTGGCTTGTCGGACATAGCAACAGTAACTAAAGGGGGCGGGTCTTTGAGAACGGTCAATTGTGGCTAAGGAATAAATGCGTGTATGCAACCTGTGAAAATACAAAGTATTTTTATTTTTTTTGCTGTTGTTTTAATAGAAAAACATTAATGTAGTTTGGAATTATTGGATTATTAGGAATTCGAATTTTTGAGAGAAGTTTCTTGTTTTACCAGTATGACAAATAGCCTATAATAAATCAGGAAACTAGATCAAGGTCAAATTAATCATGCGTATGAGTCAACATTATCTCAATTTGTGCTTATAGGTGAAAGTGCAATAATTCTAATGAAGTGTAAAAAATAAACATCATTGCAATTATAATTTTGAGTCAGATAATTGTGATTTATTAATTTAAACATTATGCAGTATGATGAAAATGTGAACGTTTTCAGTGATAAAACTAGACTAAACAAAAACAGGACAGGGTTGCCTAAATATGATAACTAAAACGTTGATACTGTGGCTCGGCACAGACTCGGCTCCGAATGACGTAACCGGTGCGAGATCTTATCAGTTATTTGTGGGATATCTTGGCTTCATTCTTTTATAGTGGAAAGAAGCGAGTGCCTTTGTCCAGCCTCTGGTCTCTGTAATCTTCCTCTCGCGTCTGGCTGTCTCGGGCCGGGCCGTGTGGACACAAACACACCATTCATGCACTGATAAGATCCACACGTGCAGCGCTGACCCTGAAGCAGAACCAGCAGGTCCAGTTCAACCAGAGCCATCACAGCGCTGATGTAGAGCCATTAGCCTAAAGCCAGACCGTGTTTGCCGACAACAGGACGTCCAGCAGCATCTGGGTTTAGATGCAAATATTAGACACTGGAGATTTATGTTATTTTTTTCGCCTTTGGCTTTTAGCTTACTTAGTTGGGGACATTTAATTTAATATTCAACAATATTATTGATCTCCTGCATTGACACCATTATGAGAACTGAACTGAGCTGGACGATGACATCACGGTTTTCTCCAGAGTGGCTATATATAAATGAACTAAATTAATAACTTTTTACAACAAAATAAACTATCACTGAACGTTACTTAAAGGGATACTCCACTTTTTTTTGGAAATAGGCTCATTTTACAACTCCCCCAGAGTTAAACTGTTGAGTTTTACCGTTTTTTAATTCCATTCAGCCGATCTCCGGTTCTGGCGGTACCACTTTTAGCATAGCTTAGCATACATCATTGGAGTGGACAAGACCATTAGCATTTCTCAAAAAAAAATTACCAAAGAGTTTCGATATTTTTCCTATTTAAAACTTGACTCTTCTGTAGTTACATCGTGCACTAAGACCGACGGAAAATGTAAAGTTGCGATTTTCTAGGCTGATATGGCTAGGAACTATACTCTCATTCCTGCGTAATAATCAAGAAACTTCACTGCCGTACCATGAGAGCAGCAGGCGTAATGATATGACGCAGCGCCTGAAAATAGTTCCGTTGTGTTGACGGAAGGTGGCCTATTTTCAAGCGCTGCGTCATATCATTACGCCTGCTGCTCTCATGGTGAAGAAAAACACCATA
Organism: Rhinichthys osculus; assembly: GCA_029959095.1. Classification (NCBI taxonomy): domain Eukaryota; kingdom Metazoa; phylum Chordata; class Actinopteri; order Cypriniformes; family Leuciscidae; genus Rhinichthys; species Rhinichthys osculus. The sequence continues at coordinate 3,472,840 of JARWKJ010000021.1, read as the reverse complement.
ACATGATGCAGCAAAGCTTTGTTGCCATAATGCATGTTCAGAATAGCTGACCTGGGGTCAGGTCTTTGTGTAAACACCATTTAATTAAATTGTGTGTATGTATGTGTGCTGCTTAAGGTACTATAGTTTCCATATTCTGTCCTCCATTGGAACAACAAAAAACACATTTAAATGGTTTAAAAAATATCAGATCAATCATGACCGTGGAAATCCCGACTGTATAAAACAATGGACAAGGTGTGCGTGACGTGACCCGTAGTGTTTCTGAAGAGCATTTTTGAAGCCCAAAGTGTGTGGAGCCGACCGTCGCCATCTTGGCAGCGTGTCACTCCCGGATAACCGAAAATGGGCAAAAAGTCAGAATTAGCTGAGGCCATGTGACGCTAAAGCCTAGTTCACACTACATGATTTTAAGCCTGATTTGCAAATCGTTGAGCTCGCCGACAGGTCAGGGTGTTATCGCGTGCAAATCGCGGGGGATTAGCGGGCGATGAACGCTCGCCAATCTGTTAGTATGAAAGAGCCAACAACGCATCAAAGACGCTCGCAGACGCGTCGCCGAGCCCAGAAAAATATCTAGCATGCTAGATATCCAGAGCTGTCGCACGACTCAAGCTCACGTGATGTCATGAGCTACAGCCAATCAGAGCAAGGCATGTTCGCGTGCTGTGTTCTTCTTCGTCTTCTTCGCTGGGTATTAGCGCGCGTTGCGTTTCGCGTCATTTCCGGTTCGTTTTATCGCGTGATTTTTCGTGACAAAACGTGGTTTGTAGACAAGATAGAATCGTAGGGTGACAGAGTTGTTGTCAACTCGTGTAGTGCGTTACCTCCTGTTGCGGATCAATCACGTTGTGTCGTGTGGTGTGAACAGCTCAACAACTTGAACACTCCTGATTTCACAGAGAGCAAGTCATGTAGTGTGAACCACACAGTTCAGCCCGATGTTTTAAAATCATGTAGTGTGAACTAGGCTTAACAGACTGCAGACAAACGGCTAGTAGTGACATAAGCGGCAATCCACCTGTCACTCAAGTGGCCACACCCTTAATTATGCAGAACTTTAAGGCGTAATATAATTTACATGGATGATTAATAAAATAATTCACCCCGCTCACGGTCGCCATGAAGGGCAAAACTAGCTAGCTATATAGACCAAAACCACTTTTTGCACCAGGCTGTAAACAAATTTTTTTCTGTTGTAATGTTGGGCATATTAACATGGGGGCCTATGGGATTGACTCTCTTTTGGAGCCTGTCTCTAGTGGTCAGTCGATGATTTTGTTCTGTTGCCTTTAAATGAGAGGAGACTTTGTACAGAGATGATTGTCAGAAGGCATTTAGTGCTCACACACACACACACTGCTCTTATTAGAGTGTGTTCTGCGCATGGGTTTGAGTGATACCTGTAGATCTGCGATGTAAGAGTCACCCAGAGGCAATTCTGCCTATACGTTCTTCTTCCCAGGGTTATTCCAGCCAAACACTTCCCAACCCATAAACCCGTAGAAGTGTCAGACCCGGGCATGAGACGGCTGGCCACGTCACGCATGGATGCTGTTTTACTATGGGAGGACCCCACTGGAGACCTTTATGGATCTTTGTGTGGACTTAATCAGTATCAACCAAAGAAAGGGTTTGGCTTTTTAAAAGGTTGATCTGATTGCTTAGCCAAGCATCACTATTACTATAGTATTACTTTTTCAGCTGCCTTGGAACTGGATGTATTTTTCCCACTCATTTTTTCAGTCTTTAAAGTGTTATAATAAGCCATGAACAATTAGGGATGCACAATATAGTGGCCACCTTATCGGTATCGGCCGATATCGGTTCATTTTTAATCTTATCGTTATCGGGCCAATCAGAAAATCTGATTTGTGTCACCTTTTGAAAAGGTTTTTTTTTTTTTTTTAAATGTTGTGTAATACTTGAATACTTATTTGGGAATTGTGTATTTGATTTGCATGATAGTTTGGCAATAGTGACACCTACTGGAGAAAATGAGTAACATAAGATGTACTGGTCATGTGATTTGATTATTTGCGTGAACACCGAACACATTTTGCGAGAAATGTCTCCTAATGTTTCCCGAATCCTGATTGGAAGGCACACGGTATGTTTGCATATATCTTGGTTATTGTTTATTTATAATTTAAGGCTCTGTGTGTATTGATTTCAATTGTATAAGCTATCTATTGAACGACGTCATGGCAAAATCCAAAAACAAATGTTCAACATTTGTTTGAACAGCTTGAAATATGATTGGAGAAAAAAGGGAAATACAGTAAAGTGCAACATGTGCAGCACAAATCTGTCGGCTACATAAAATTATAATGAGAACATTTTAATTGTGTGTTTGAGATATGGATTTTAATGGTGAGTCTTTTGTTTTTGTAATCAGGCTCTCAAAAATTATATAAAAATTTGGATTTAGATTTATCAGCCGATATATCGGTTATCTGCCTTCAAGTATAAAGAATTATCGGTTATCAGTATTGGCCCAAAAAATGTTCATATCGGTGCATCCCTAATATGGATAGATGGAAGATAGTTAGAACTTAGAAACAATATTTTTTGCATTATATGAATACTAATATTTAATTATCCTGAGAGCATACAGGGCTCACCGCTAATTTAAAAAAATGTTTTGTTTTTTTACTGTGGTTCACATTTTTACTTGCCCTGGCAAACTTCTCACTGGCCCTACTACCAAAAGCGTAATAAATAAATAAAATAAAATAGCCTAGTTATTGCTTTCATTGATTTTGACTAATAACCTTAATAAATAAGGTTATGACACCAAAAAATAGCCTAACTCATATAAATTTCAAATATTTTGTCAGTAAACTGTCAGAAATAAAACAAGAAGAAATAATCAAATTACGAGCAATAGCAGAAATAAATGCAACATAGAAATAGTCATAACAGTAGTTTTCAGTTAGAGAAAATGAATCAAATGTAAAATAACTGCATAGTCTTCAGATTATTTTTAAATATAGATTAATCCTTATTAAAGTAACAAAAGTTATTCAGTCAATAGCCGTGAGTGATTTTCTCTCTGTGTTTTCTAGTTTGATTAACATTAATGGCACAGACAGCAGGTTTATTAGGCTGCTGTCACTTTAAGAGCGGCACGGATCCAATATACTGATACACAAGCGTTTTATTTCTCTCCTCTTTATGTTGCCTTAACACATAACTGACTATATTTATGAGGATACCCTGATATACTACTGATTAACAACCTCTTAGCTCACAGTAGGTCAGTCTTTAAAGCTTTACAAGTTATCCTAAGTTTAAAATGAATTACCCTGTGGAGAAAATGAATGTGATTTTACTTCCTGAAGCAGACTGTTGCACTCTATTGCTCAGTGTTAGGGTTAGTCACTGTAACAAACCTCTACCCATAATTATTAAACTTTGGCTAAACATCTTTTCTAAGCAATTGGCTTAGAAAATTGGCTTTTGGAGGATAAAATAGCCTCCCAAAAATCCATTTGACCAGTTGCATTACATTAGCCACTATATTAAGACTGTGTTTGACCAACTTTTTAGAAACAACAAGTTTTAGAAACTTTCCAATTAGACCAATCTAAAAAAAAGATTGTAACTGACTTAGGAGCAGCCTTGATGAACAAAATGAGATGACTAACTTTTAAGACTAGTCTAAGTATTTTATGCTAGGGATGCACCGATAGAACATTTTGGCCGATACCGATAATTATTTATATTTGACTGCCGATAACCGATATATTGTCCGATGAATCTAAATCCATCATTTTTGAGAGCCTGATTACAAAAACAAAAGTGTCACCATTAAAAGCCATGTCCCAAACACACAATTATAATGTTCTCTTGATAATTTTATGTAGCCGATATATGACAGTCTTAACTGTTGCACTTTACTGTATTTTCCTTTCTGAAGTGATTTTAATAAAATTTTTAGCAATTCAAAACCAACATGGTAAACAGTGCGCATCTGAAGTGTCTCAGCTGAATCCATTATTTATCACCTTTAACATATCGCCCAATTTTTCTTATCAGGCCGAAAACGACAACATTAAAAATGAATACGATACCGATATGGGCAAATGCACCATAGGGGAATGCATAGCAATGCAAATCATAAAATGCAAATACATTTTTGGCGGACCACTCAAACTGAACTGAACTTGAGTCTACAACAGAGATCGGGTGTGAAAAACAGATTTGCACGGATAGTTTGATGTCTAACTGCGATGTAGACTAGCTTCCTATTGCCAGGAGACTTGTTAAGCTAGTGGAAACCTAACTCTGCTAATGTCATTAGCAGATCAGCAGCGCTGAGATAAGACGACTGGTGTGTGTGTGTGTGTGAGATCAGGATGATGGCGGATTCGAGGATCACTTCTGGGGGAAACGGCAGCTTCAGCATGAAACGCAGGAGATTGATTTATTAGCCCTGCGGTTGGCATGACAACAGCGGCCTGCGGATGGAAGAGAAGATTGTTGCTAAATTGTTCCATCTGTTCCATTTTCCAGTTGCAGTTGCCCGGGGACGGTCTTCTTTTCTTTGATAGATGAACTCCCGGATAGATTCCTCTTGATGAAACCATGTTATCATATCACGTCAGCACCAGTGATCCCAGTGTCTTACACGGTGTCCCATTTGAGTCAATCAAGAGAATATTATCTGTAATATTAAAAATAATATATAAAATGTTATTTATTTACAAATATGTATACATATTTATGTATGTATGCATACATATTATTGATTTAATAAATATTACATTCAAGAAAATGTGTAGCCTATATATATATATAGGCCTATATACAGGTGAAACTCGAAAAATTAGAATATCGTGCAAAAGTTCATTTATTTCAGTACTTCAACTTAAACGGTGAAATTAATATATTATATAGACTCATTACATGCAAAGTGAGATATTTCAAGCGTTTATTTGTTATAATTGTGATGATTATGGCTTACAGCTTATGAAAACCCCAGTCAAAATTAGAATATTGTGAAAAGGTTTTCATATCTGTAAGCCATAATCATCACAGTTATAACAAATAAAGGCTTGAAATATCTCACTTTGCATGTAATGAGTCTATATAATATATTAGTTTCACCTTTTAAGTTGAATTACTGAAATAAATGAACTTTTGCACCAAATTCAAATTCTTCCGAGTTTTACCTGTAATAAATTGTATATGTGTGTGTATATATATATATATATATAATTATATACAAATTTTAAGTTTATATATAAAGTATAGCCTGCAAATAATACTGGTGATGTTACTTTATTTGTTTGTTTATTTTCTAGGGGTGTAACAGTGCACTCATGTTACGATTCGGTTACTTACGATACTTTAAACAAAGTAAAATTTTATATTATCATTATTACATCTAATACATATGGTAAACATGTAAATTTAAGTAAATTTAAGATTTCAGTAAACTAAAATTATTCATTTGAAGTGAGTTTTATGCCAGTAAATGCCCAAGTAGGATTATATTTAGATTTGAGTATTGCTGAAGTCTAACCTGGAGCTCATAGCAGATGTCTCATAGCAGATTTTGGGGTTAAGTTTAACCCAGACATTTCTTGATAGTTTTCTCATTTTTATTGTTTATTTCATCACATGATTTAGCTTTAACGGCTCAGGAAACAAAATCTACAATCACATGAGAGCCATTTTCCAAGGTTTTGTTGATGAGTGACCTTTGAGATGCCGCAACAGCAGATGGTGCATTTGGTGGCTCTTTTATCTGTATTCTTGGGTTACTGTAATGTTTTTAGCTGATTTAGTGTAGAGATCTATCTGATCTCACCTGCTGCTGAGAACACACACACACACACACACACACATTAACCGTCTCACACTGCCGGAATCCGCCGGCCCACAGAAAGCCCATCTGGAACACAGTATCTCAGAAACAAATCATACCAAGGGTTTGGCGACACACCTTGTTGGCTTTCCAATGGAAGATTGTAATTTATCGACTTTTATCCCAGCTCGGGATTTCTTTCCAAGTTTTTGGCTGTTCCTCTCATAGACTGTAATTGGGTAGCATTTGAAGCATGTGCTTGTTTTCCAAAGACTTCAACAAAACACAGTTTTGAGCCAAGTTACGTCACTCAGCGCCTTTGGCACGGAGAATACGGAAACTAAGACTAATGTTAATTGACTTATTTTTTATAAACTTCAATTCGTTTTCTAATAAGGCATACACTTCAAGCATGAGGTCTGAAGAGGATCAAATACTCTTTTGTACAAGTAAATGTATATAATTAATTGCAAACTTTAGGTCAAATTTTACATTTGAAAGTCTAGCCTATATAAGACCAGCTGGAAATGATCACTTCAAACTGCTCTTGTGTGTTGTAGAGATATGCATCTTTGACAACTTTACATTATTTTGTGTGTATTTGATCCTCTTCAGACGTCATGCTTGAAGTGTATGCCTTATTAGAAAACTAATTAAAGTTTATGAAAATCAAGCATGAGGTCTGAAGTCAATCAAATCAATCAAATATACACAAAATAATGTAAAAGTTGTCAAAGATACATATCTCTACAACTTATAGGCTTCCACATTTTCTGAAATTTGACTCAATGTTTGTTCATCCGCACACTCATGTGTAATCTACAAAGACTGTTATTTTGCATTTTCATTTTGATGGAAGGTCAAGTGCATTGAATTGTAATAGGTCTCCCATACATGTAGAGCATTCACAAAATATGCTTGAGATTATAGTTTTAGACACAACATAATGCTAGGCCGTCTAGAAGTCTCATGGTCTGATGATCTTGGATCAGTTTTTCCAAACAGCAGGACTCAACAATTGAGGGTTGATTTAGGGTCGTGGAGAAGCACTGTCACGGAGTAATCGGAGAGGAGCAGATGTGTCGAGGTCGTCTGCTTCCTTATCTGACTTTTTCCGCTGTTCTTTCTGTCTGTTTGGCAATGGAAATTCACAGAAGTGGTTCTGAAATTCACCCTGGGACACAGTTGGTCCTAAATCAGCTGGCAGCTTTCTTTTGTTTCGCAGCTTGCCTGAAAAAATGCAGATAAGGCCGTTTGTTCTTGTGCGCTAGCATGAGTCTGCCTTTAGCCTTCGTCGGCATTGCATTTATATTTTTGAATGATTTACTGGTGGATAAATACAGATTGTTGCCAATAAAATCATACGTTGATGAAATGTTTTTGGTAGTGAAAACAGAACTGCAAAAGTTGGTTTTAGTGTTGTTTGTGGTTGATGCATGTGTTCAGGTCACCCTGTTAGCATTCGAAAAATGTTGCTATGCTTAATGGGTACTTAGCCTAGACCAAAAATATGCTGCTTTGAAAGCCGTTTCTTTGAAAGATTCTCCCTGTTTCTGCATCCCTTGATCTCTTTTCCCTTACACTATCCCTTTCTCTCTTTCCCTCCCTCATTTTATTTCTTCAAGGTACTCTTTCTTTCCTTCTTTCGGTCTCTCTGGCGTTCTTTCGCTCTCTCTGTGTTTGCCAGAAGGAGGTTCACTTCGTAGTCTTGGCAGCATTTTGTGTAATAAACTCCATACTAACGCTGGCTCATAAACAAATAAACCCAGGCACTCTGCAACGTAATTTCATCAAATCCTCCCCCGTGCTCTCTTTGCTCTCCTACCAAGCCAGCGAAAGCCATCTGTCTGTGCGAAAGGTTCTCAGTCTTTGTAAACTCTCCTCTGGTGTCTCCCATAATTTTGTATTTGTGTCTGTGATTCCACTCTCGTGTCATGACATCATTCTGAAAGCTTAAAGCTCAGTGTAGACAAAAACAGATGGCTGGACTTTTAGCTGGAAAGGAAACAATGCCTCTTTGGTGCCTTGTTAGCTTTGGGTATTAAGTTGTAGAGGACAGGTAAGGATATAACAGATTAAAAAGGTTTACCAACAATTACTATGTTGACTATTGTGGTTTACAACGATACATTGATAACCCTTTACAATAAGGTTCATTAGTTACCTACCTTAGTTAACGTGAACTAAGAATGAACAATACTTCTTCAGCATTTATTAATCTTAGATATTATTAATTTCAACATTTACTAATGTAATATTCTCAACTCAACTGTTATTTATAAAGCACTTTCAAAACCATTAGAATGGACCAAAGTCCTGTCCATAAATAGTACATTATTTATTTATATAAAGGGACCATGTCAAATTTTACTCATAATACTCTAAAATACATAGAAACATAAAATAACATCAAACCACGACACCAAGAAAATCATACAACCAATCACTCACAGTTCTAATACCTAATTAAACGCCAAAAGCTTGATTAAAAAAAAATATCCATGCTTGATGAGGATTTTAAAGATAATGGCAACACAGTCCAAAGTGCAGTTAGTAAATATACGTTATATTAGTTAATGCACTGTGAAGTAACACGAACAAACAATGAACAGCTGGATTTTTCCAACTAACACTGACAAAGATTAATAAATACTGTTAGTTAGTTAATACATTAACTTGTGTTAACTAATTAACCTTATTGTAAAGTGTTACCGATACATTTGTCGCCAACTGCTAATCCACTTTTCCCATTTGATTCTAGGGTTTGTCCTTCCAACTGATGAAAACCATGAAATCTGCTACTTACAGCACCTGAAAGAGATTTACATAATCAAGTCGCAATGGAAGAGCCGTACAAAGATTCTGTAGCCGGAGACATGGCGAACCCCCAGGAGGAGGCCACCAACACTGATGCAGTTGGGAAACTCGAAGGAGAAGCCACTCCAATTATTACAACCGAGACATGGAATGTCAGTTCTCCAACCATCACGAAACGATCCCTATCCCCCCTGCTAACAATACAAGCCACCCCAGTGGTGACCCCGGCTGCTGAGTCTCCCAATGGTGTTGCCCTAAAGGTTGCTACAACTGTGCTTCAACCAATCTGCTTGGGAGAGAGTCCAATGATGTTGCCCATCCTTGCTGGTCCAGCTGCCTCTCAAGTTGGACAATCAGGGACAACTTCATATCTAATGACTAGTCAAGGTCCTGTATCCCTACCTCTGGTCTTGGAACAACAAGTCCTCCAACATTTGAATCCTCAATTACTTCAACAAACAGCAACTTGTCCTCTCCCTCTACAGAACAACATACTGTGCCAGAACCCTTCCCTTGCTCTCGGACCACCTCCAGTCCTTGACCAGAAAGGCTCAAATCCAGTGTTGGATACTAGTCTACTGACTCTTCTTCAGAACCCTAACTTTGCAGCAATCTTGCAGGACCTCTTCCCTGGCCAAGGGAACTCTTCGCCCGGTTGTCACCAAGCGTCTTCCCCGCAAGTAGACCTCGCCTCTGCGTTTCTTTCTCCTCCGCCTCTTACACACCCCTACATTTCTCCACTAGCCTCTCTGGTGCCTCCAGCTACCCTCCTCGTGCCCTATCCTGTTGTGATCCCACTTCCAGTGCCTCTTCCAATCCCAGTGCCAATCCCAGTCCCGGTCTCAATGTGCAAGGACTCGAAGATTGAGGTAGACTCCTCTAAACCGGCTTGTACGTCAAGCAAAAGCACACAGACGTCACCTAGTGACATCTCCCCTCATTTGACATTAACCAACAGGGAAATGGCACTAGTCCAGCAACCCTTTCCCTCTTGCTCGTCCCCTGTAGCGACAGACGGAGAAGTGCTAGACTTATCCATAAGGGCGCCTCAACCGTCAACCCATGTCGATATTCCACAAGGGATCCAAGCGTTTCAGCAAGACAGTGTCCTTGATTTGTCTGTACCTAGTATAAGAAAGACATGCATCAAGTCTTGTAGCACGTATGGGCCATTGGCCCCAGAGCGGGAGAGATTGTGCCACATTGGGGATGACGTTAGCAGTGGGGCTTTGGCTCTTGGGGTTCTTCGACCGGTAGATTGCACGCCGAAGCTAGATACCAAGTTGCTAAGTGGTTTAGCATCTCTAGAGTTCAGCAGACAGCACAAGTGGGTTGTAGATAGCGGTCATGGTAGCGCTATGGCTGAAGCTGTACATAACTCTGCGCTCACCGGAAGCGGCAACATCGAGATTGTCAGCACGTCGCAGACTGCCAAAGTCATTGTGTCGGTCAAAGACGCCATGCCTGCCATATTCTGCAGCAAGCTAAAAGGATTATCAGGCGTTTCTACTAAGAACTTTTCCATTAAACGTGACTCAAGTCAGGGGGGATTCGCAACACTGCCCAGGATCCCGGGGGATCAGCGAGGAGAATCAAGTGACTCGCTCAAAAAGATCTCCAAAAACAGAGGTATCAAACTGAAGAAAGTGAGCTCCCAGGAGATTCATATACTCCCCATAAAGAAGCAGCGACTGGCAGCGTTTCTACCCAGAAAATAACACATGCTCTTGCTTTCAGAGTGAGACGGGAAAACCAAGGACATGGGCAAAGAAACAGCTACTGAGGTGTAGCTAGAGAAGTAGCTACTGTGAAAATAATTGGTCTGAGAAATGTAACCAGGGTATGATGATGCTAAATGCATTCCTGGCAGAAACAAGGCCTAAAGCTTGTTTTCCAAGCTGTCCATATGATTTAGACTGATGCAGGCTGCCTCTGGCCTGACGTTTGGCATTTAGTCCATTCATTACAAAGCATTCAGCTGAAGTCAACAGGATAATGCTCCAAGTAAAAGAACCAATCTGAACAGGCCAAACTGCACTACTACTGATATTCTTTAGCATTTGCAGCATTAATGCCAGAATCGTTTCCCTTCCTATGCATTTTGATTTTGGTCACACATCCTCATGAATGATTCATCACACTTAATCTGCATTGCCATTAATATGCATGAGATCTGAGATCTGTTCTGAAACCTGGCCAGCTGTCAGCGAGAAACACATCGTGTAGTGTTGCTGACAAATTCTCCTCTTGCTAATATGCTTTTTTTGCCGAACTCTTGTTCTCCCGTCACTGTTTACACTTGGAGTGCAAGACGTTTCCCATTTTTGGTCCTAATGAACTGTAGAAGGGGGAACCGTGACCTTTTGCTTCCCTAATCACTGTATTAATCAGTGGGGCATTGGAGCGGAGGATCCTCTTTGAAGAACAGGAGGGGTAAGCAGTTAGCATGGCAGCCTCATAATGACTTGGCAAAGCGCAGACCTCAGTTTCATTAAGTCTGATGATTGGAGGAAATGGTTGTCAGTAGCAACAAAGCATAGTTCTCATCATCCTCCCTTTGGGGGGGCAGAAAAGCTCCCCCCACCCGCCCCCAACCAAATTAAAAATAAATAATCATCAGGGGTTCGTCCCTAAACACAACAAATCTGAGTGAAATGGCTTATTAATGCTGTTTTTATGGCCGTGGGTTCAACTCCAAGTCATTTATATAGATTATTGTTCGCCATCTGTGTGAACACACACACAAGGAGAGTTTAAGTTTTAACAGTGTACGGATTTTAACGGTCTTTATAACGATACCTACATTGTTTTGGATGGTGAACTGCCTAAAATGGACCGCAAGAGTTTAAAACGAAATCCCTTAGTAATTTTTTCATTTTTTTTTTTTTTTACATGTTACTAGATTCATCTGTGTATGTTATTCCACGTGTTTTGTAATCTTTCATGACAATGAGACGACTTTTATTGTCTTTCTGGGTGATGTCAGCAAGGTTGCACAAGCAATAGGTTAACATTAAGGCTATTCAGTCATTGTTTTAAGCTGCTGTTGCACATCTTGATAATAGATAATGCAGCAATTTTAACATTACTGGAATACAGTTTTCCGCAATAATAGAAAAATTGAAAAAGTAAGCGTTGACATTTGAATATGGGGAGATGCTCTCGACCTTCAGTCCCAGTCAAAAGCCCTCTTCAAAAGTGTGTGCTGGTAATATTTACAATCAGGGCCGGCTTCATTCTCACTCTTTTCTAATGGATAAGATCAAGTGCCACCCTACATTTACTTTTCATCTTTTATGAAATAAAATAAAAATAATTGTGATTGCTGCTTCATGACACTAAAATCTGTATTAATGTAGCTTTCATGTGGTTGTGATGTGTTGAGTTTGATTGATAGCGTGAGGGTGTGTGTCGCACCGCAGGTTTCCACCCTCTCATTAACCTTCTGATCATCCCAGCCAGTTTAGCAATCAACTTATTAAAACAGTTGACAGACACCGGATCACAAACTGAACACTGAATCAGACAGATTATGCCCATGAGCATGTCATAACGTAAACGAGATGGAGAGAAATAAACAGTTTTTAGAACCTTTTTATTGGAGATTTTTGCATTGTGACATTATTATTTGTGACGAATACATTTTCCCTCTTATAATTGTGTCTATGTATGTGTATATTTACTACAAAATATTACTGTAATACAAATTTGTAAAATTTTGTACTAGTAAAACAGTCCCAACGTGTAAATACTTTACAATTTAAATATTGACTTTTTGTGCATTACAATAATGAGAATTTGGATGGGAAAATGCCTGGTGTTTATGAAAATAATACCACAATGCAAAAAAAAAAAAAAAAAAAGGCTTCATTTTCTTTAAGCAAAATTGAATGGATTATTTCTGATAATTTTGAGGTGCAATATGACCTCTTGACAATTCACCCAAAATATACAACGTGAGTGAACTTAATAAATCAAATATTATTCTATAGCGAACGTGTTGCAAACATACGGTGTGCATTTCAAATAATTAACTGGTAACTTTTAAACGCAGACGAGCATCTCCACACAGCTCAATAATCTTGATCTTGGGCTACGGCCAAACCAAGATGAGTCTAATTTGGACACAGATGAAGATTTAAGTGGCAATATAATGGATTGGCTCAGATGAGACTTTCCTTCAGGCCATCGGGTTGAGATCCTAGACACTCTCTCAGAATAGTCTATAGAAAAAGAAAAGATAAATGACAATAATGAGCCAGGATTGATTTTGACACGTCAGTATGAAATGTGCTGACTCGTGTTTGTTTATTGGAATTCCTGCAGACGGAGAGTTAGAAAGGCATCCGAGGAAACGGTTTCATGTTGAACTGATTGAACTTTCACAGATTTCCTCCATTTTCACACAGTTCGCTCAAGTATTGCTTTATACAATTAATACATTTGATGAGCTGCTGTGCAATTGTCCTTGTTTTTTTCCTGTCAGTACTGAAGTGTGTGTGTGTGTGTGTGTGTGTGTGTGTGGGTGTTAACTGTAAAGCCTTAAATCATTTCCTGGCCGGTATGTGATATATTTTCACTCTTCCCAGATCTACACGAAAGAAAAAAACAATCACCATCAGCATGAATACCAGAAGTTTATGAATAAACCATGACTGTTTCTATGATGTGAATTAATTTGTGTGTCAGATGACCCTCCAACTCTTTTATAGGTACTGAAATTTTAAGTATTGAATGTTTTTTTTGTTTTGTTTTTTTTTACCATGAACAACTTTTGTACATAACTGAATGAAAAAAGAAGAGAGTCTGGTGATGTTTTAAATTATTTATTTATTATTTGTATCATTTAAAATGTTGAAAATGTGTACGTGACGAATGCATTAGCTTTAAAAATTTCATGATTAAAAACGTCTCTGGTATCAAGAGCAAAGCTTGTTTTTTTTTTCAGTTTTCGAACATTTCATGACAAGTATTGATATTCAATCATTTGCTTAATCTATATGGCACGACGTTACGAATACATTTGAATTTTTTTTTTTTCTTACAAAAAAAATGAAAAGTCCAACAAAGAAACGGAATAGTCTAAACAATCACATTCACAACTAACTTGAAATGCTACGATACAAAAGATGGGGGAAAAAACCTGAGAAGTCTCAAAGTAAAGCAAGGCAGTTTTTAAAATGGACATTTCCTCCCGGTAAAAAGCGCTGAAGGCAGCTCAAGATATATTCAACAACCAATCCGTAACGTATCGTCACATTTCCCACCTCCATATACAACGCGTTTAGCTTAAAATAGTTCTTCTCTACAAAATGTACATTCCTGTTGCTGAGTTTTATGGTTAAACCCATAATACACCATTGACGTCTGATCTATCAATGCAAGTGATAAAATATCAACATAAACTTCAGGATAAAGACTGGAGGCCAGTGTGAAACACACCGGCATTCACATTACATCAAATTCCCACTATTTTAGTGATATTTCTTATAGTTCAATGACACCTACAGCAATGATGTGGTGTCTGTTGAATACTGTCCTCCAGCAGGCGTAGATGTCCGGTTTCAACATCGAACCGTGACTCTGCAACACACACATCAACCCAAACACTCCCAAGATAAGAGCTCGACGTGAAGGCCTCGGAGAAACATCCAGTTTCTGTAACAAAACTGACGCCAAGTCAAACAAAACGCTCTGGAGCACGTCGACACTCGTGACACTGAACCATTCTCCCGTCCTTCACTTCTTTAAAGAGACCTGGAGGACTGGAAAACAAGTAGCGATAGAAGAGAAATACAGCAGACGGACAACTAGAACGATCATTTATAATCAATGCTGTTCACTGATGTATTGGGCTATACATTAAAGATTTATGCATTTGAATCGCATATACAATTTCCATTCATTTGGGTCGCACAGCTTTACATGGAAGCTTGTTTCCGCCACAGAATGAAAAATAAAAAAGGTAATTGCGACTTTTTATCTCACAATTCGGACTTTTTTTCTCACAATTGCGAGTTTTAAACTCAGAATTGATTGATATAAAGTCGCGTGTTGTAAAGTCAGAATTGTGAAATATAAACTATTCTGAGGGGAAAAAAATTAATATCTGATAACTCGCAATTGCAAGTTTATATCTCACAATTCTGAGAAAAGATGTCAGAATCTCGAGATATAAACTCGCAATTCTGAGAAATAAAGTCAATTGCGAGATATAAAGTCGCAATTCTGAGAAATAAAGTCGCAATTGCAAGATCTAAAGTCGCAATTATGAGAAATAAAGTCGCAATTGCAAGATAAAGTCGCAATTCTGAGAAATAGTCGCAATTGTGAGAAAAAAAGTCAGAATTGTGAGATAAAAATGAGATAAGACAGTCTCAATTCTGTCTTTTTTTCTCGCAATTGCGACTTTATTTCTCAGAATTGCGACTTTATATCCTGCAATTGCGACTTTATTTCTCAGAATTGCGACTTTATATCTCGCAATTGCGACTTTATTTTTCATAATTGCGACTATATCTCGCAATTGCGACTTTATTTCTCATAATTGCGACTTTATATCTCGCAATTGCGACTTTATTTCTCAGAATTGCGACTTTATATCTCGCAATTGCGACTTTATTTCTCAGAATTGCGACTTTATATCCTGCAATTGCGACTTTATTTCTCAGAACTGCGACTTTATATCTCGCAATTGCGACTTTATTTTTCATAATTGCGACTATATCTCGCAATTGCGACTTTATTTCTCATAATTGCGACTTTATATCTCGCAATTGCGACTTTATTTTTCAGAATTTCGACTATATCTCGCAATTGCAACTTTATTTCTCATAATTGCGACTTTATATCTCGCAATTGCGACTTTATTTCTCACAATTTTCACTTCATATCTCGCAATTGTGAGATAAAAAGTTGCAATTATTTTTTTTAATCAGTGGCGGAAACAAGCTTCCATAGCTTTAACATAAACTGATAAATCTGTATATTTTTCAGGCATACATTAATAAAACAGCTCAGATTTTTGTAATAACAATTTTAAATACACAATAACCATATTTATCATCATGTCCAAGTTGTTTCAATTGAATATTGCTTGTTCCACAGCCTGACATATTTTAAACATGTTTAGACTTTTTAACTGGATGCATTTTTCACACTTATGCTGTTCTATGCAATTTGAAAATGTGATTATTTAAAGAGAATCAAATAATTAATAATAAACTATTCCGTGTTTTTTTTTTTGTGTTTTTTTGGAGTGCAGAAATCTTACCTATTTTTGGTTTATGTATGACTGAAAAATATGAAAATATAATCACTTTAAGTTTAAAAACTGTCAAAATGGATGGAAATTATATATGCAATTTAATAACATAAATCTTCAATTTAGGCCTGAATATTGTACTGGTGTGATTTACTTCTTTGAGAACGTTATATTCTATATTATTGTGTTGACAGTTTAGATGTGTGGAGTGAAAACTTTGTGGATTTACACTCTTAAATATCATTTATGACCAGTTTTCTCAGGTCAAAAATAATAATTCTGCCATCATTTACTCACTGACGGTATGAAAACGAGCAGCATGAACATTCTTCAAAACTTCTTTTTTTTTTGCGTTCGACGGAAGAAATAAAATCACACGGATTTGATGACAGAACTTTCATTTTTAGCGAACTTTTCCCGTGAGATCGCGAAAACATGATGTGTGTGTCTCGTGTTTGTTTGACGCCAACTAAACACACAAACAAGACTTGCAAAGTTTTCAGTGGCACCTGTGAACTTGTAGGACGTCACAGGGAGGTAGAGCGATTAATCAGACTTAAAAAACGGCCGTTATCGATGAGATAATCGTCCCGTAAAGCCTCGGCATCTTTGGGGAGACGAGATCACAGGAAGTAAGAACTGACTTCCTGTTGTTTCCTGACGAGGAGGTTCGAGGTTCGTTCCCAGAGAGCGGCACTAGTGTTCCTCAGGCTGAACATGAACGTCCAGGAGAGATGGTGTGTGTGTGTGTGTTTATGGAGAGACGAGCGAGCAGCACACAGTGATTTCCCATCAGCCCCCTCTGTAGCAGCGTGCGTGTGTGTGTGTGTGTGTGTGTGTTTCACTGCTTCCCCTGCTTGAGTCTCTCGATGTGATGGCAGAGTTTGAGCGCTGGTCCCAGTTTCAGACCCATGTACTTCATCACCATGTCGCTGCGCAGTAACATCAGCGCTTTACCGTCGATCTCCTGCAGAGAGAAACAACATGATGATGTCACAACCAGTGGCGGCCAATCAGAGCTTCCGATTTAGGTGACCAACCTGATCCTTTAAAAAACTCACCCTTATGTCATTACAGACCTGTATGATTTTATTAATTCTGCAGAGCAAGATAGAAGATGTTTTGAATCTAAACAGCATTGGACCCCATTGACTTGCATTGAATTTTTTGGCACCTCACAATCCGATTCTCAATAACTTTATTATTCTGCACTTTGATCTTTAAAACTTTGCAGACCTTTTACATTCACAGACAACTTTATTACCAGCGTTGGGGAAACGCATTACAAGCAACTTGAGTTACGTGATCAGATTACTTTTTCAAGTAACTAGTAAAGTAACGCATTACTTTATCAATTTACAACAAAATATCGAAGTTACTTTTTCAATTAAGTAACGCTAGTTACTGTTTCACATGTATTAACTGATACAATTGAAATAGAAATTATTTGTGGTTATTAAAAACAAGCAAGCCCAGCCCAGGTGAGAAAAAGTAACGCAAAAATAGTGTAACACATTCCCCAACTCTGTTCATAACACACTGCATGAAAGGGAATATTCGAGAAAGCATAACGGCACTTTAACTCCAGCATTCTCAGTAAAGATCGAGCTGATTTAGTAGCGCTGGTACGTTCTCACAGCGGTGAGTCTGTCCAGACGGGGTGTGTGTCTGTGTGTGTGTATGTGTTCTGTGTGTGTGTGTGTGTGTGTGTCTATCTGTGAGTGTATGTGTTCTCTGTGTGTGTGTGTGTTCTCTGTGTGTGTGTGTGTATGTGTTCTCTCTGTGTGTCTGTGTCTGTCTCTGTGTGTGTATGTGTTCTGTGTGTGTGTGTGTGTGTGTGTGTGTCTGTGTTCTCTGTGTGTGTGTGTGTCTATCTGTGAGTGTATGTGTTCTCTGTGTGTGTGTATGTGTTCTCTGTGTGTGTGTATGTGTTCTCTCTGTGTGTGTCTGTATGTGTCTCTGTGTGTGTGTGTGTGTGTGTGTGTGTGTCTGTGTTCTCTGTGTGTGTGTGTCTGTGTCTGTCTCTGTGTGTGTATGTGTTCTCGGTGTGTATGTGTTCTATGTCTTTGTGTGTGGGTGTGTGTCTGTCTGTCTCTGTGTGTGTGTGTGTTCTCTGTGTGTATGTGTTCTGTGTGTCTGTCTCTGTGTGTGTGTTCTGTGTGTATGTGTGTTTGTGTGTGTGTCTCTGTGTGTGTATGTGTTCTCTCTGTGTGTGTGTGTGTGTGTGTGTGTGTCTCTGTGTGTGTGTGTTCTCTGTGTGTATGTGTTCTGTGTGTCTGTCTCTGTGTGTGTGTTCTGTGTGTGTGTGTGTTTGTGTGTGTGTCTCTGTGTGTGTATGTGTTCTCTGTGTGTGTCTCTGTGTGTGTTCTCTGTGTGTGTGTGTGTGTGTGTGTGTGTGTGTGTGTCTCTGTGTGTGTTCTCTCTGTGTGTGTGTGTGTGTCTCTGTGTGTGTTCTCTCTGTGTATGTGTGTGTGTGTGTCTCTGTGTGTGTTCTCTCTGTGTGTGTGTGTCTCTGTCTCTGTGTGAGCATGAAGAGAGATTATTCTGTGTTTGTGTGTGTGTGTGTCTCTGTCTCTCTCTGTGTGTGTGTGTGTGTGTGTCTTTCTGTCTGTGTGTCTCTGTCTCTGTGTGAGCATGAAGAGAGATTATTCTGTGTGTGTGTGTGTGTCTTGCCGGTGAAGTCTAAACACAGATGATGCATGTTCCCGCTCTCCTCCTGCGTGACTGATTTAGAGTCAGATGTAAAGTGTGTGTGTGTGTGTGAAGGTGTCTCAGTGATTCACTGACGTGTTTTCTGAAGAGCTCCGCGTGCGGGGCGAGGGCCGTGGGGTCGGCGTCACACACAAACTGCATCACTTCCTCTATGGACCAGGAGGCCGGGCTCCTGCCGGGGGTTCTGGGAAGGTCGCGCTCCGCCGCCTCGGGGCCCGTGGTCGAGCTCGCTGCTGGAGACACAGGGAACATGCGCTTGATCAGCAGAGAATGCAGTGTGTTCAGCCTGGGGTGTGTGTTTCCCGAGTGCGCGCTAGTCGCTCCACGAGTCGGTGTTTCCCGAAACCATCGTTCTGATGAACATTCGTAAACGCATCGCAGAGGTGTGTGTGTGTGAGCGACACTCTCCATCTGCGGTTAGAAGCAGTTTCTAGATCGCATGACATGTGACTCAATAACTCCTGATCTCCAGGAATATAAGCAAGCGGACATTCAGTGCGACCCGTGTCTTTCATTACAACACATACAAACGTCTTTGAGCTGTTTCTGAAGATCTGAGATGTGACGGCCTTAAAGCCTCATGCCACAAAACACAGGATTTGTTCTTATGAAATGAACAGTTTGATGGCGATATAACTGAAATATCATCATATTTACAATAATTATTTATATAATTAGATTCTTTATTGAAAATATAAAGAAAATATTTTATTTATTATACATTTTACAATTATTTTACAATAATTATAGTTACAATAATTGTATTATATAATTGGAATTATTTACATTTTTTATGTTTTAATTATTTTACAATAATTATAGTTACAATATTTGTATTATATAATTGGAATTATTTACATTTTTTATGATTTAATTATTTTACAATAATTATAGTTACAATAATTGTATTATACAATTGGAATTATTTAAAAAAAATTATGATTTAATTATTTACAATATTTGTTATTCATATATATATATATATATATTATATATTTTGTATTTATACGATTATAATTTAGATGTTATGATTTTACTAATTATTATTTACAATAATTATTTATATAATTAGATTTTTTTATTATTTATCTAATCTGATTTATTTGCATTTTTATGATTTTACTAATAATTATTATACAATAATTTTAATTTTTTAATTTATATAATTAGAATTATTTACATTTTTATGGTTTAACCAATTATTTACAACATGTTATTTATATAATTAAATATATATATATATAATTAGGATTATTTACATTTTAATGATAAATGACTGATAAAATGATTTCATTAATTATTTGCTTTTCATCAACTTTAGCAAACCCTGGATCAGAAGATTCAAAACAAATGAAAGAGTCTGACAGCTTCACACACAGAAACGCTCACCCTCCACGCGCCTGTGTGTGTGTGTGTGTGGGGGCGGGTTGGAGGCCTGCCGCCGTAGAGGGGGCCTGTTGCCATGGTAATACGGGCTGCTGGGTGCTGATTGGTATTCGGAGGTGCTTCTCAGGGTTTGTGGGCGGGGCGTCATGGAGTTGGAGGCGGAGTCCATGAAGCGCTGCTCCTTCAGTAACCCGTTCTCCTCTGGAGGATGAGTCTCGGCTGCACACACACACACACACACACACACACACACCTCATAAATCAATAGAAATTCAGTTTTCAACAAACTATTGAATACAGAGCTATCACCAAATTAAAATTGCAATCAATCAACTTTATGCAGTGTTGATGGTGATTAATCTTCATTTTGAATTTGTCCGCCTTTCGAAGGTTTTAGAGACACTATCTATATTATGATTGTTGTTGATTGGAGGATCGAGAGTGAGGTGACGAGAGAAAGGGGAAAAGAGGTGAAATTACTGAATACCTCAAACACTCCACACCCCAAAGCACATATTACACATTAGAAGGTCTTTCTTTACCTGGTTTTTACTCTGTTTTTTTACTCTGTTTTTTTTTTGTCAATGTGTTTTTTGTAAAATTTCTGTATGTATTCCTGCAATTTTGTTTTTGTTAGTGTGTGTGTGAAGTGCTGTACCTTCTGAGGGGTGTGTATGTGTGTGTGTGTGTGAAGTGCTGTACCTTCTGAGGGGTGTGTGTGTGTGTGTGTGTGAAGTGCTGTACCTTCTGAGGGGTGTGTGTGTGTGTGTGTGAAGTGCTGTACCTTCTGAGGGGTGTGTGTGTGTGTGTGTGTGTGAAGGGCTGTACCTTCTGAGGGGTGTGTGTGTGTGTGTGTGTGTGTGTGTGTGTGTGTGTGTGAAGTGCTGTACCTTCTGAGGGGTGTGTGTGTGTGTGTGTGTGTGTGTGTGTGTGTGTGTGTGTGTGTGTGTGTGTGTGTGTGTGTGTGAAGGGCTGTACCTTCTGAGGGGTGTGTGTGTGTGAAGTGCTGTACCTTCTGAGGGGTGTGTGTGTGTGTGTGTGTGTGTGTGAAGTGCTGTACCTTCTGAGGGGCGTGTGTGTGTGTGTGTGTGTGAAGTGCTGTACCTTCTGAGGGGTGTGTGTGTGTGAAGTGCTGAACCTTCTGAGGGGTGTGTGTGAAGTGCTGTACCTTCTGAGGGGTGTGTGTGTGTGTGTGTGTGTGTGTGTGTGAAGTGCTGTACCTTCTGAGGGGTGTGTGTGTGTGTGTGTGTGTGTGTGTGTGTGTGTGTGTGTGTGTGTGTGTGTGTGTGTGTGTGAAGTGCTGTACCTTCTGAGGGGTGTGTGTGTGTGTGTGTGTGTGTGTGTGTGTGTGTGTGTGTGTGTGTGTGTGTGTGTGAAGTGCTGTACCTTCTGAGGGGTGTGTGTCTGTGTGGAGGAGTTTCGGGGAGAGAGGAGCGCAGTACGGTGGAGACTCTCTGGAGATCCTCTTCACTGCCCTGATCAGAGACTGCCCGTCCGACAGAAGCTCCTCCTTCACTGCACACACACACACACACACACACACATCACAATTCAGAGCTGCACACACAACATGACCATTTACCTGCACACACATATCACAACTGAGCACTGCACACACACACACACACACACACACACACACACACACACGACCATTGAACTGCACACACACACACACACACACACACACATATTTATAACTTGTAATCAAAATTATTCAACCCCCATTACAAACCAGGTTTATTGGCAAAATTAACAAACTTTCAGGTTTTTGCATTGAGCACTGATTGATCACAACTGAGCACTGCAAACACACACACACACACACACACACATCACAACTGAGCACTGCACACACACACACACACACACGACCATTGAACTGCACACACACACAAAATGAAATTTCAGCACTGCATCGAAACCAAGACAAAATGGTTTCGAAGCAGCATTTTAGTAGCCTAGAAATCTAGACGCACCCTAGCGGCAGCAAAAATCATTTCGCCGCAAAGTGTGGTCTAGCAACTCTCCATAGACGGTTTAGCTGGAAAACCCCAAACCTTGCCGGGCCAATCACATCGTGTATAGAGTTGGCGGGCGGGCTTAACATAATGACGACAGAGTTGCGACGGTCAGAGCAAGCTCGGACATATTCGGTTTAAAGTCATTCATCCTCGGATGCGGCGCCGCGCGCGCTGTTACAAAAAAGCTGTGGCGAAACGATCAACTTGTCATTTTTGCCGCACTCGTGCGGACGCGTCGAGTATAAAGGCTTTACTCCGTGTCAGCGCGCGGTCTGAAGGACCTCCGAATCATCTCCAGCACTCCGAAGCACCACTACTCCGCCTCCGTTTCCCTCGTAAGCTGATATTAGTATTTAAACATTCTCTATGATATTATTTTTTTAATGACAAAAAAATGTTTAATGACTCTTTCTCTTTCTCTCTCTCTCACACACACACACACACACACACACACACACACACACACACACACACACACACACACACACACACACACTGTCTCTTTCTCTCTCACACATAGGGTAGTTATAAACTCTTTAGACTTTTAATGATTATTGTTTTATTTTTAAAGTTTGTGGGTCGTGTAAAAAATCCCTTATTTTGGGGATGGATTCCTGGAAATCTCCCTTATTTTCAATGTTCAATGTTGACAGCTATGGACTGGATACGGTAAAAGTTTAATATATCAACTTGCTCCGCTGACTACGTCCCCTTCTTAGTTGCTCTGATTGGTTGTAGCGCTATCCAATTGCGTGCAGAGAGAATTTGAAAGACAACCGTTTATCCCGCCCATCAGATTGAGCCCTGTCAATGATGAGTTCCCAGACCTAACATCTTGATGTAGGTCTGGCGTGCCAGGCTAGCATTTTAGTATTGTATGCCATAAAATGTATTCATATTTTAAATGAGCTTTTATTTATTTAATTTTTTTCATTGTAATCTCAGTTTAAGTTTTAGTAATTTTATTTTGTGCTTTTGTCATTTTTATTAGTTTTTAATATTATGTATATACTATTCTATTATTAATTGTTAATATTTAAAACTAATTTACAATTGAACTATTTTAACTTTTATTTTATAGATTTAGTTTATTTTGATGTAATTTATATTAATTTATATTTTCAGTTTACATTTTAATTTTTATAATTTTGTTATGTGCTTTTGTCATTTTTATTAGTTTCTAGTATTATTCATATATTATTCCAATATTTGTTATTTTAAATAAGCTTTTATTTTTATATTTTCACTTTTAATGTTAGTAACTTTGTTACGTGCTCATCATCATTATTCGCTTTTTAATGTCTGATAAATCTCTAATATTTTTTCCACCCAATATTTATATTTTATAAAATAAAAAAAATAATAAAATAAAAATCTTTTTTTAGTAGTTTTAGTTTCAGTTAACAATGACAAAAACACTGATTGTCACAGATGCTCTTGAAATAATTTTAGGCTCTAAAACCCCCATAAAAGTATCAGCTCGACACACACGGCCACAACCCACACCGACTGTAAAGAGCAGCTCGCACATTCTCCGAACATCTCCTTTAGTATTTGATGTTAGACTTTAAATCAAACCGGTTTGGAGCAACTTGACCGTGAGTAAATGAAGAGTTTATTTGGGAGAATGATTCCTTTAAAGGTGCAGTCTGTAAGAATGACAGCTAGTGGTAGAAATAGGTACTGCAGTCCAAATTCAAAATATATGAGATCGTGGTTTCAGACTCGACGCTCACACGGGTTGCCAGTTTGAGATTTGCCAAATGACCGTTCGCAAAGACCCGCCCCCTTTAGTTACTGTTGCTATGTCCGACAAGCCACGCCTCTCTCACACACACCATGTTCTCACGCAGTGAAACACACATCACGGAGCGAAGAGGACACTGACAACACACTCAGACAGGACAGACCAGCTTACTTTGATATGAAACAAAGTCTCAACTGTCAAATTTGGTCATTTTTTAAAGAAATTTAAACAATAAACACCGTTTTGTGTCTCTTTAATGTGTCTGACAGATCGCTCAGTTAAAGCCGCTCGTGAACCGATCATCTCTTCCTCCTAGTTCATTTATAGCATCAAATAAACATGAATGAACATCAGAAGGAATGTTGTTTTAGCCGCGGAAAGACGTCAGGACACCGTTTTTCAAGTTCAATCCTCCAACGTTAATCTACTAACTCTCCTGACTGCTCTGTCGGACAAAAATGGCGGATTATGATTGGTCAAATCGCCTGTCAATCAAACTCCCTGCGAAGGGTGTAGAAGTGTTTTTCAGAGAAACGAGTGTGTGAACTCAGCATGTTTCAGCAAACATATTATGGTATTTTTATGCTTTATGGAGTGTAAAAGTTACATACAGCACCTTGAGTGCCAGATCATGTGATCAGACAAGGATGCAGATGTGATGTACCTGATTTGGCGCGCTCATAGTTGTGGTGTGGACTGAACGGTTGACTGCTGAACAGATTATCACACTGCAGGTGTCGACACACCAGTTCCAGGAAGCGTAACACACACCCGGCGCTGGACGCTGACGGCAGCTTCACCAACCGCGTCCCACCATCTGTCCGGACTAGACACACACACACACACAACAGTACGTCATGACTGGGAGTGCTTTAAAATCAGAAAGAAAGCAATTCAAAAACAAGAAAGCTAAATTGTTAATGCAGCCAACCTTAAAGATAAGCACACTTTAGACACCGAGTTTATTGTGGGTTAATTCCGTTTTTCCCGTTTTAATTTTTATGGATTCCGTTTTTGTTGTTGTTTTTTTATGGTTATATTAAACTTTAATATTCAAAAAGCATGTGTAATTAAATGAAATCATGAAAATTGTTCAATTTAACAGCAATTTATTAAGTTTAACAAAAATTACATTCTTAATGTTTTTTTTTTCAAATTCCTTTTTTTAACCCAGTTCTGTGATTTGCGTTTTATTTTGTCTATATCTTATTTTAATGGTTTAATCAAAAACATATCTACAACATTTAATTCATAAAAAAAAATGTAATTTATTAATTTAATAATAAGGGCCTATGAATGATTATTATTATTATTTTTTATTCTTTGTTGTGTATTTAAACTTTTCTGGTAATCAAACGAAGGCATAAAACAGTTTATCTTTTAATTTAAATGAAAATTAAACAAGCCCTTTAATTTTTGGGCAAACAAGTGCTACACAACAGAGGTTTACTGTTAAAATTATAACATGGAAGACAATTTGTTTTAATAATAATTGTATTATTATTAGTAGTAGTAGTAGTACATTATCATAGTAAGAGTATTATACTACATATATTTCTATTGCAGTTTCTTTAAGTTAAAGCAGACTTTTATTTTGACGGGTTGCCGTGTAGCCCTTCTTCTGTGATGATGTGATGGTTTCTAATTAAATGTAGTCAAAGTGAGAATATTAAACTAATACAAAAGGACTATTTAAATATGAATCCTGCATGTTCTGCGTGTCTCTGTCAATTCATATCACTGCCATCCGGCCGGCGTAAACTCTTGTTTTTCAAATTCAAATTCAAAAAACTTTATTATCTATCAACCAGTGATAGAAATTTGTCTTTGGTTAAAAAGGCCCACATATACACAGTACAAACACACAAACCTCACAAAACACAATTAATACAAAGAAAAAAGTAGGACTACCTTACAAATATGTAAATAAATGAGGCTTAATTTTTTTTTCACATTTTTTGATATTCGATGATAGTCAGTGCCTAAAAAGTATCAAACTCGATACCCAGCTCTATTCTTTAGTGTGTAATGCTGCTGTTTGAGCATGAACAAGTCCATCCAGTCGGAGTTATTCTCTATATCTGTAGCCGCGTTTCCATTACCCTTCAAATTGCGCAAATTGAAATTGAAAATTGAAAATTCGCCCAATGGAAACACCTCAATTTCACAAAAAACTCCCATATATCGCAAAAAAGTTTTTACGCTCACATGAGGTGCTTTTTCAGGCAATTCGAAAAAGGAATATTTCGCAAAACTTCAATGGAAACGGTTATTTCTCATTTACAGTCACCTGACATAGATGACGCGTGTGTTTGGACAGAAGACGAGACAGAGTTCTTTATTAAACTCATAAAACACAAAAGTATTACTGGAATACTTGATTCTAAACAACAAAAGAAAAGCCACAATTGATGAAGAGCTTGAAGCAGAAATGAGGGAGAATCACCCAGAAACTCCTCATATGAGCCGCTCTCAGTGTAAGAGGATTTCCTTGCCATTAATGCTTGGATACACACATACGTCTCCTTCTAATAATAATAATGTCTAGTGCGGTGGCTGAGATATACATAAACCTACCAACATCCGTTGCCATGATTGTTGGAATGACTTATCGCGAGAAGAAAAAATGAAGTTTTAGTCGCATAACATCGGTTAATGGAAACGCGGTCATTTCGCAATAGTTTTTTATCGACATTTAGGGGCTATTTACACGACAGCGTTTTCAAATAAAAACACATTTTTTATGCGTTTTGGCCGTTCGTTTACACGACAACGGCGTTTTGGTTTGCCTGAAAACGCGAAGTTTTGAAAACGGGTTTCAAAGTGCAAGTTTTTGAAAACGGTCCCGTGTAAACAACAAAACCGTGAATCTCTGAAGACGATGACGTCATGCACATGTTCGGTCTATAGTGTTTCATCGCCATCTACTGGCCTGGCAGCAGAACACAGGGTTTTTAGTCGTTTTTGCGGATCCGTGTGAATGGGGATCGTTTTGACAACGGTGTCGTCTGTACGCGAAAACTCAAAGGAAAAACTTCTCCGTTTTAAGCATAACGTTGTGGTGTTAAACGTACCATAAGAAAATAACGCAATAGTTTTGTGCAAATCTGTAATAGAAACGCGGCTAGTGTCAGTGTTTCTGAACTCTGAAGACTGTACCTCTGACCACCTCTCCTCCGCCCCCTTGGCTCTGAAGGCATCCCAGAAGCACTTTGGGTTGGTACGCACAATCCAGACAGGCCTGAACCGTCTTCTGCAGAACCAGATTCACCGCCTCGGGCCCGAAGTGATCCGGCAGTCTCTGAACCTGCTTACGGTCCAGATGCGGCCCGCAGTTCCCGTGCTTCTTCACGTACACACACACTGATGGACACGGACAGGACATACGCGTGTAAACACTACTGTACTGAAACATTCAGATCTACTGCGTTAAAGCTTTATTAACCTCATCATCCACATTGTTGACACCATATGGTTAGTCTGGTTAAAACTAGGGGTGTAACAATATATCGTGTCACAAAATATCGCAATACAAAAATGCATCAATAAGCATCGTGGATAGTGACAATATGTATCGTGGATAGTTAAAAAATACTGATGTGAGTTTTAGTGTCAGTCCTACATTAAACTACTATATGATGTTCAATATAATGTATAAATGATCATATGGTCTGTTAATAGTGGTTACTGTCTGATTACTGCAGTTACTGTATATAGTCATGGTTATATAATCTGATTATAGTGGATATATAGTCAGTTAGCCTAGGTAATATAATCTAATCATTGTGGCTATATAGACGGTTTCAACGGCAACAACATAAACAAACGTTACTGCGCATGCGCGCTTTTGTGGCCCAAACTTACTTCCGGTAGAGTCAATAACAACAGAGTTCATCTGTAGAAACCAAAGACTTTTTGTGAGAAAAAAGTCAGAATTGTGAGATAAAAAGTCTAAATTCTGTCTTTTTTTCTCGCAATTGCGACTTTATTTCTCAGAATTGCAACTTTATTTCTCACAATTCTGACTTCTTATCTCGCAATTATGAGATAAAAAGTCTCAATTATTATTATTTTTTTTATTCTTCATGGCCGGAAACAAGCTTCCTTAATTATCTGTTGCTTATCATGAGTTTGTTACCTGTAACGAAGTGAGTGCTACAGATCCTTGAATTCTTGCCTGGCTGCCAAGCCTCTCATCGCACAGCGGTGATCCACGCTCGCCGTCTCCCTTCGTTTTTAGGAAACCAATTTTTTTTTTTTGATAAGGTATTTGTCCCAGAGCCTCAGGTTGCATCCCACAACACAACAACCTGAGCCCAACTTCAGTCTGCTCATCACCTTAATTTTCACTGCGTTTGTAGTCGGCGCCATATTACCAGAGAATGATATGATATTATGATATTACCGGTTAACAAACACAGACCGGAAGTTAACTTCGGGCCAGCGCGTAACCCGGGCAACGCGCGTGCGTTCGATGAAACCGTCTATAGTCTGACTATTGTGGCTATGTAGTCTGATTACTGTAGTTATTTAGTCTGATCACAGTGGATATATAGCCTGATTATTGAGGTTATCTAGTCTGATCATAGTGCTTATTATAGTCTGATTGTTATGGTTGTATGGTCTGACAATTGTGGTCACTCTAATTACTGCAGTTCCCAGTATATAATCTATTTACAATATGGTTATGTAGTCTGATTACTGTAGTTATATAGTCTGATCACAGTGGATATAGTTTGATTATTATGGTTGTATGGTCTGATAATTAAAATGGTTACAGTCTGATTACTGCAGTTACTGTATATGGCCTACTTATTATGGTTATAATCTGATTATTATGGTCATATGTTCTGCTCACTGTGGTTTTGTAGTCTGATTACTTTAGTTACATAGTCTATTTAGTATAATCCGATCATCGTGGTTATGTAGTATAATTATTGTAGTTATATAGTTTGATTATTGTGGATAATGTAATTCTAAATATACAGATCAGACATCAGTTGTTCTTCTGTGTGGCAGCATACACTTTAGCTATATAGTCTATTTAGTATAATCTGATCATCGTGGCTATGTATTATAATTATTGTAGTTATATAGTTAGATTATTGTGGATATGTAATCTAAATATACAGATCAGACGTCACTCTGTGTGGCAGCATACACTTTAGCTATATAGTCTATTTAGTTTAATCTGATCATCGTGGCTATGTATTATAATTATTGTAGTTATATAGTTTGATTATTGTGGATATGTAATCTAAATATACAGATCAGACGTCACTCTGTGTGGTAGCATACACTTTAGCTATATAGTCTATTTAGTATAATCTGATCATCGTGGCTATGTATTATAATTATTGTAGTTATATAGTTAGATTGTGGATATGTAATCTAAATATACAGATCAGACGTCACTCTGTGTGGTAGCATACACTTTAGCTATATAGTCTATTTAGTATAATCTGATCATCGTGGCTATGTATTATAATTATTGTAGTTATATAGTTAGATTATTGTGGATATGTAATCTAAATATACAGATCAGACGTCACTCTGTGTGGTAGCATACACTTTAGCTATATAGTCTATTTAGTATAATCCAATCATCGTGGCTATGTAGTATAATTATTGTAGTTATATAGTTTGATTATTGTGGATATGTAATCTAATTATACAGATCAGACGTCAGATGTTCCTCTGTGTGGCAGCATATACTTTAGTTATGTAGTCTATTTAGTATAATCTGATCATCGTGGCTAAGTAGTATAATTATTGTAGTTATATTGTTTGATTGTTGTGGATATGTAATCTAATTATACAGATCAGGCGTCATATGTTCCTCTGTGTGGCAGCATACGGGATATTAGAAGTTGTATTTGATACCAGTAGACACCACAGATGACGGGGATCCCAGAGAAGAGAGTCCATCACTGGGCATGCGAGTCATGGGAACCCTGGAGTCTGAGCTGGCTGATATAGACATGGAGCTCTGAAGGAGTCTGGACTTCCTCTGAGAAACAGAAACACATGATAAACTTGAATGACACCCTCCACAACATAGCGGTGCAATGGATCGCAGTTGACCAGTACGGACCAGCTGCCCCACGGTTCGGCACGCATGTGATTTGCGGAATAACTGCTAAATTTAACCATCATAGAGTGAAAGTTAATAATTTGGGCGTGTTTTGTCTTGCCAATTTACACATTCACAAATTTTAAACGCGGAAGAAGAGGCGAAAATAGAGGTGCGTTTTAGATAGCACTCGAACACCGAATTGATTCCTCTTTTGCGTTTCCTTGCCCTTGAACAGACACATGAACACAACATGATGTCTAAATACCCGTCTCGACAAGTATTCTGTTTTCTACAGCACACACCTAATATTCCTACTGTTTCCTGTGACATTAATGTTAATAAAACAACAACATACAGCTTTAACAAAGATGAAACTATATTTAATTAGTACAGTGAACAAATAGTGCTATTTTAAATTTAGGCTTAATTATTAATTTCTGTACCTGAATACTAATGTTAGACTTTGTAACTTTGTTATTTAGTATTCATCTCTGCCTGTAATTTGTGTATTTGTTCTTATTTGATTACTGATTGGTCATTTGTTTTTAATAATGTTTGAACTTTATCAGGTACACTAGTAGTGTTTGGTGTTATTGAAGAACTTCAAGTGAGGTTTAAGTTATTTATAAAAAGCAAAGTTACCACCCCCCATATATATATAGTCTATATATATATATTAGGGCTGTCAGTTAAACGCGTTATTAATGGCGTTAACGCAAACCCATTTTAATGGCGTCAATTTTTTTATTGCGCGATTAACGGTCTTTTTGGCCTAGCAAACTTTGTAGTTTTTTTCACATGCTTTTGCAACAGGACGCGTCATGCGCGGCGCTGCGCTATGAAACCCATTCATTTCAATGGCTTGCGCCGTGCGAGTACGTTTTGTTGCTTCGTCGACCAAAGCGCAAGCGGATCTAGCTAGACCGGAAACAACAACAGGCACGCCACACACACTTGTTTGGGCTTGCGAGCTGGCCAAATAGTAGGTTAACGTTACGTTTTGAGTGGATGACGAGCGCGAGACGCCGAAATGGATGCCAATAGGGTGGTGATGGCGCATGCCTTTGGTGTGAGAGACCCGGGTTCGAATCCATTGTGAGACACCAATGTGTCCCTGAGCAAGACACTTAACCCCTAATTGCTCCAGAGGCGTGCGACCTCTGACATATAGCAATTGTAAGTCGCTTTGGATAAAAGCGTCAGCTAAATGAATAAATGTAAATGTAAAATAAATGCAATAAGATTCTGAATGGAAAGTTTACTTTTAAAAAGTTGCCAAATGGTTCCATTGACGAGACCAAAGTGATCTGTGTGTTTTGTCATTGTGAACTGAGCTATCATCATCGCAGCACGTCCAGTCTGAAATACCACTTGATGATGGCCAAGCACACACACACACACACACACACAGCTGATGCGAATTCTCCGCCCCCTCGTCAATATCAGGACCTCGTCAGTATTTCTTTCACCCTTTTATTGATGGACAGTGTTACATTGAGAGATTATTTGCTCCAAGTGAGAATGTTAGTGTGAAATTGAACACAGTATATGTCAATGATTTTTTCAATAAAAAACATTTACACAAAGCAAGCCGATCCACTTTTCCATGTTGATAAAAGCATTAAAATGAGAAAAAATAATGGGACAAAAAGAAATCAAGAGACATTTAGAATAGATAAAAATGTGCGATTAATTGCGATTAATCGCGAGTTAACTATGACATTAATTCGATTAATCGCGATTAAATATTTTAATAGTTTGACAGCACTAACATATATATATATTTTTTTTTTTGCTAATGCGAAAAATTATCCGATCTGTGGCTCAAAACAGGGCAAGCAAGAACTGATAAGAATGTAAAATGTGTACCTTGTAATGCAATGCAAGTTGCTTTGGATAAAAGCATCTGCCAAATGCATAAATGTAAAAATGCGAACCGTGAATTTTGTGATCCGTTGCACTACTACCACAACATTATCTCACGTGACAGTCCTTTCGTAAATACACACAGAACTCATTTAATGCTACCTTGCTGCCTGGTTTTGGCCCCCTCTTCTTGTACGGGCGCAGGGGATGCTGGGAGATGGGTGTGGTTTGGGGCGTGGCAGCTCCTGGGTCTTCTGTGTCCTGGGCCGAGGTGGAGGCGGCCAGAGCTTTTAGAAGCGCGATGGTTTCGCTTTTGGGCCGCCGGCCCCTGATGCCCTTCCTCACGGGGAGCTGAGGAAGAGGAGTCGGCAGCCGGTACGGAGACGGCATGGTGCGCCGGGGCGGTTTGGGGTTTGAGGACGAGGAAGGTGTAGGACCCGGTTTTGGAACGGTGACTGCAAAAAAATAAAGCAAAATTAAAGTAATAAGAATAAAAGTGACATTAGACCAAAGTTATTATTAACAAAAACTAGGGATTTCCACAATGAATTTCCATAAAGTTTAAAGTAGATTATTTTTATGCGCAGTTTGTCAGTGCAGCGGCTAATCAGACACACACACACATCCATCTGAACACCAGAGGGCATCTCACACACACACACACACACACACACACACAAGCGTTACCCAATTTTTGTGGTATCAACTTCAAATTTGGAACTCAACTTAGACTCAACTTAAGGCTTTTATTTTCTAGCAATTTTAGGGCCAGATTTACTAACATCTTTCGCCAGTGCAAACCCTCTTTTGGCAGGATTTACTAAAGACTCATTGAAAAATGAGCGCTGAAAAGGCGTGGACAGGGTTATTTTAGCGGCTGACTTTATTGCATATGCATTTGTAGGAGTTTCCCTTTCAGATGCTCAGATGCAGTATTTATGGGAGGAGCGGCTTTAAATGAATCATGCAATGTGATTTACTAAGGAATCTAGTCAATTTACTGGTATTTGCGCCATTATTTACCGACCAAAAACAGCATGCCTTAAAACAGAGGCTAATTCGCTCTGCTCTTGGTGGCTTGTGTTGGTCATTATGGAAATGATCCGGCTGTGTCTGTTCATTAATTTGCTCGTCGTCTGTAGATCACGCACAGAACTTTACACTCGGTAAATCTGTGCTTTTATGGGATTGCGCTCTCATGCTAATTTGCCCTGTTGCCCTTAGTAAATCTGACCCATAGAGTCTAAATTATTTGGTAAATTATATATTTAGTATAAAAAAAAGTTTTAGTTTAGTAAACTTGATTTGCGGTAAGCTTAAATGTCATTCGTTTTTTTACACTTTCAGTTCAGCTCTGACTGTTGCATGAATCTCTCATAATGTAATGCAGTTAGACAACGAGGGTGTTATTGGATGTTTTATTGTGTATTACTACGAAACAGGGCTAATGCAACAAATTTTATCAAATAAATTGACTGTATGAGGGTAATTAATGACAGAATTTTCATTTTTGGTTGAACTATCCCTTCAAGTACGACCGTTTGTTCAAATAGCACGAAAAACAGGAGCCCTATTTTGTAGCTTATTCATGGAAAGTGCTGTTAACATTCAGGAGTGATGACCTCACCAAACACACACACTTACATCTGGACACATACAGTCCTTTAACACACATACAGTAAAGGCCTTAAGCATGGCTGTGGATACGAGTGTGTTTACCCTAAATAACTCCAGTATAACTAAATTAGAGGGTGTGCGGGAGGAAAAGGCCCTTAAAGAGTTCGCCAGAGATCTGACACACTCGTACTGAAGCACATGGCAGAGATCACACAGATGAGCTTGAGTTTCAACATGACACACTGCCCTACAGTACAGCACAGCTAAAATACAGAGACAGCCATGCAATACTGTTGTAATCAAAATTATTCAACCCCCATTGCAAATCAGGTTTATTGGTAAAATTGACAGAATTTTTGCTGTTTGCAAACAAAATAATAATAATAATTCATTACATTTATATAGCGCTTTTCTCGGCACTCAAAGCGCTATATATTGAAGGGGGGGATCTCCTCAACCACCAGCAATGTGCAGCTCCACCTGGATGATGCAACGGCAGCCATTTTGTGCCAGAACGCCCACCACACACCAGCTTACTGGTGGAGAGGAGACAGACTAGTGAAGAAGCCATTCAGTGTATATATAGGGGTGATTTGGAGGCCATGATGGACAGAGGACACTGGGCAAATTTGGCCAGGATGCCGGGGTTACACTAGCCTGGTCCTGCCAGACTCTTGTACATTTCATTTGTACAGAGAGTCTGGCCTCGCTCTATTGACAAGCGTTAATTTCCTTGTAGGCGGGTCCTCTGTTGAAGTTTAAAACTATTGGATCTGCCCAGAGCCACTCTGGATCTGCCATAACCAATCGCTGATGTCTGGTCGTGACGTATGACGACTCAAACTAGCACAGAACATCAACGTCATCGTTCTCAGCCACTCCCTCTGTTCGCTGATTGGACCGGTAAAAAATTTACCGGAGAAAACCGAAGAATACACCACAATCCCAGACGTAGTACTGAAGGAAAATGAAAATTGAGCGGAAGTACGTAGGAGGGCGGGGTTACACCCCTACTCTTTCGAAAGACATCCTGGGATTTTTTTGTGACCACAGAGAGTCAGGACCTCGGTTTAACGTCTCATCCGAAGGACAGTGCTCTTTGACAGTACAGTGTCCCCATCACTACACTGGGGTGTTAGGACACACACAGAATTTCTCTAACAACTCTTCCAACAGCAACCTGGTTTTCCCAGGAGTCTCCCATCCAGGTACTGACCAGGCTCAACCCTGCTTAGCGTCAGTGGGAACCAGTCTTGGGCTACAGGGTGATATGGCTGCTGGCCAAAGTAATTGACATAGCTCAACACAACAAATGTTTCACGTGGTTTCCCCAAACTCAGCTGAAAATGCAACTTTTAATCCTTTCTGCAGTCTCAAAATGATTCAACCCCTTCATGGCGGCATCTTTAGTACTTAGTAGAACAACCTTTTGCTGTTATGAGCTGCTGCAAACGAGATGTATAAGCAGACAGCAGCTTCTGGCAGCATTTCTGAGAAATCTTTAGCCCGTTCCTCATGAGCAATGGCCTCCAGTTCAGTAATATCCCTGGGTTTGCGCCGCCTTCAAATCCCACCAGGGATTTTCTATGGGGTTCAAGTCAGGTGACTGTGAGGCCACTGTAGACTCTTCCAGGACTTCTGCAACCAAGCCTTGGTGGAAACTGAGGTACGCTTGGGATCATTGTCCTGTTGAAGGTCCATTGACGCCCAAGCTTAAGCCCTCTCACTGACGGCATGGTGTTTTCTCCTAGGATTTCCTGATACTTCATTGAATCCATCTAGCCTTCCACACACTCCGGGTTTCCAGTGCCAGAGGATGTAAATCAGCCGCAGAGCATCACCGAGCCTCATAATGCTGAACTACAGACAGTGTTATTCACAGCATATGCTTCATTCTTCTTCCTCCAGTCATACCGCTGATCCACAGGGCCAAAAAGCTCCCGTTTTGTTTCATCGCTCCACAGAACAGAATCCCAAAACTTCTGTGGCTTATTTATATGATTTGGAGCACTTTTCTTGTGCGTTTGGATCAGTAGTGGTGTAGTCTTGGAGTTCTGGCATGCGTTTAGTACAAAACCTCAGTGCCTGTTGCCACCCAGTCTTGCAGCAGGTCTTTTGCAGTCACTCGAGAGTTTTTCTGATCCTGCCTTCTCAGAAATCTGGTTGCAGCCGTTGATAGCTTCCTTTTTCTGCCCCGTCCAGGTGGTGTAACCACTGTTTCTTTAACTTTGAACTTGCAAACTATGCTTCCAATGGTGTCTCTAGGAACATTTAGTGCCTTCGCTATCTTTTTCTATCCTGTTCCTTGTTTGTGAAGGGCAATGATATCTTCTCTTAACTTTTTAGACCATTCTTTTGACTTTTGACCACATTTCTAACATGCAGAGATTTGTAACACACAACAAACCTATCCAGTTCAGATATTTCATGTGTTCAAGCTCAAGCACACCTGGTGCAACTAATGAAGCCCTTGATTAGTGAGAAAACACCTGTTTTGCAGATGTGTGCTGTTGTGAAGGATTCTATTCAGGGGGTTGAATAATTTTGAGACTGCAGAAGACATTAAAAGTTGCATTTTCAGCTGAATTTGGGGAAACCACTTGAAACTCTTGTTATGTTGAGCTACAGGTGAAACTCGAAAAATTTGAATATCGTGCAAAAGTTCATTTCTTTAAGTAATTAAACTTAAAAGGTGAAACTAATATATTATATAGACTCATTACATGCAAAGTGAGATATTTCAAGCCTTTATTTGTTATAATTGTGATGATTATGGCGTACAGATATGAAAACCTTTTCACAATATTCTAATTTTGACTTTAGGGTTTTCATAAGCTGTAAGCCATAATCATCAAAATTATAACAAATAAAGGCTTGAAATATCTTACTTTGCATGTAATGAGTCTACATAATATATTAGTTTCACCTTTTAAGTTGAATTACTGAAATAAATGATATTTTGCACGATATTCTCATTTTTCGAGTTTCACCTGTATTTCAATTACTTTTGTTTGATTTATTCATGGCAAACAGCTGAAAGTCAGTCAATTTTGCCAGTAAACCTGAAAAAAATTTGCATTGGGAGTTCAATAATTTTGCTGTAACGGCAGTTCTTTGGTCTTTCCTGTAAACACTCTAACCACTTTCCTCTCCGCCTGTCCCGTTTCTCTGCTAATTCTCAATCTTTTCTCAGTGTGTTTCTAAGTGTGTGATTTGTTTATTTTCACAGAAACTCTCAATTTCCCTCCTGACCCGCACGGATCGCTCGCTAATTATCTCATTTACACATAATTACTTGGATGGGCTACAACAAAATAAACAGAGCAGGTCATTCCACATTATCCAGATCCAAAATAAATCCTTTAAACAAATGTCTGTAATTTGCATCACAACATGCAGCGCAGAATTATAAACACTGCAACAGGAGATCCAGCACAGAGTTTTGTATAATTTGGGGAAATTTTCTGCAAAGCACATACTCAGAATTAATTCCAGCTGCGGCCGAATGAACATTAACGGAAACACGTATATCATCATCTATAACTCATACTGACTCCATTCAAAACACAAGATCTGGCTTAAATCCCAGCTAATTCATGACTTCAGTATGGGTTTTTATTTTGCAAAACATTATAAAACGTCCTGGATTTTATTTGGTCAAATAAGGCACTTCCTAAAGCCTCTTAACGACAGTCATTACTTTTGCAATCCATTCTCGTGAGTATGAGAATGTTAAAAACAAAATGTTAAACTTCAGTAGCAAAAGTGACGTTACAGTTGGCAAGTTCAAATCATGTACTATACATACAAGATTGTCAAATGCAGTCAGTCTCGCTGTGAAAAGCCTCCAGAACTTTACTAAATACTTTACTGAATAAAGCAACCGCAATTATCATAATTAACCCCTCCTAGTTAGTCCTAATTAAATCATTAGAAGTCGGTGTGAGAGCAGGTAGCATACAGTGAAGGCGGGGTAACAGTGTGGGTCGTCATGACAACGAGAATGATTGACAGTTAGGCTGACCAATGTTGTTATTGTTAACTAAATATGTATATTAAAAATGGTTCTCGTTAGCTTAAATAAAGCCCGTTAGGCTCTTTGTCTGAGCTAAATGATTCTTCTTTGTTTTGTTTTTTTAAATTAAATTAAATTGAATGAAATCATATTTTTGTTTCAATCCCAAATGCCAGAGGTTGTTTGAGTTTAGGACAGATGGGAATAGTTATTAGAGTAGAACTGAATTATGATGTTTTAAAGGCTGAAATTGCAGAAAGACACTTTAAAATATAACCAGACATGAGAGGAATTCACAGAAAAAATCATACACAATACGACAGCTGTGATTCGGATTGAAAGAAAAGTGCTCTGATGTCAGAAGATCTTCAACGGTCATGTGATCTCATGAGCAGTTTGAGAGAGCTGTTGCGCCCCCTGGTGTTTACACACACCCTTCACGGGTCATCATGAGAGTTTTTTTGCCTTTATTTTATAGGACAGTGTGCAGTGTTCCTGAACTCCCTGAAACGCCTCAATTGTAGTCTTTAATTTCTTCCGGGAACGAACACGTCACAATATTCCTCATTTAAATAATTCATACGCAGAATAAAAGGGGGTCGCACACCATTTTTTTATATTTAACCTCTAAACCTCAGCATTTGCCGAATTGCGACTTTATATCACGCTACTCTGACTTTATATCTCGCTATTCTGACTTTATATCACGCTACTCTGACTTTATATCTCGCTACTCTGACTTTATATCTCGCTATTCTGACTTTATATCTCGCTATTCTGACTTTATATCTCGCTATTCTGACTTTATATCACGCTACTCTGACTTTATATCTCGCTATTCTGACTTTATATCTCGCTATTCTGACTTTATATCTCGCTATTCTGACTTTATATCTCGCTATTCTGACTTTATATCTCGCTATTCTGACTTTATATCTCGCTACTCTGACTTTATATCTCGCTATTCTGACTTTATATCTCGCTATTCTGACTTTATATCACGCTACTCTGACTTTATATCTCGCTATTCTGACTTTATATCTCGCTATTCTGACTTTATATCACGCTACTCTGACTTTATATCTCGCTACTCTGACTTTATATCTCGCTATTCTGACTTTATATCTCGCTATTCTGACTTTATATCTCGCTACTCTGACTTTATATCTCGCTATTCTGACTTTATATCTCGCTATTCTGACTTTATATCTCGCTATTCTGACTTTATATCTCGCTATTCTGACTTTATATCTCGCTATTCTGACTTTATATCTCGCTACTCTGACTTTATATCTCGCTATTCTGACTTTATATCTCGCTATTCTGACTTTATATCTCGCTATTCTGACTTTATATCTCGCTACTCTGACTTTATATCTCGCTATTCTGACTTTATATCTCGCTATTCTGACTATATCTCGCTATTCTGGCTTTATAT
This sequence comes from Rhinichthys osculus, assembly GCA_029959095.1. NCBI lineage: Eukaryota > Metazoa > Chordata > Actinopteri > Cypriniformes > Leuciscidae > Rhinichthys > Rhinichthys osculus. Next base: position 3,434,063 of record JARWKJ010000021.1, on the reverse strand, counting down.
CACGCTACTCTGACTTTATATCTCGCTACTCTGACTTTATACCTCGCTATTCTGACTTTATATCACGCTATTCTGACTTTATATCTCGCTATTCTGACTTTATATCTCGCTATTCTGACTTTATATCTCGCTACTCTGACTTTATATCACGCTACTCTGACTTTATATCATTCTATTCTGACTTTATATCTCGCTACTCTGACTTTATATCTCGCTACTCTGACTTTATATCACGCTATTCTGACTTTATATCTCGCTACTCTGACTTTATATCACGCTATTCTGACTTTACATCTCGCTATTCTGACTTTATATCTCGCTATTCTGACTTTATATCTCGCTACTCTGACTTTATATCACGCTATTCTGACTTTATATCTCGCTATTCTGACTTTATATCTCGCTATTCTGACTTTATATCACGCTATTCTGGCTTTATATCTCGCTACTCTGACTTTATATCACGCTATTCTGACTTTACATCTCGCTATTCTGACTTTTTATCTCGCTACTCTGACTTTATATCACGCTACTCTGACTTTATATATCGCTATTCTGGCTTTATATCTCGCTACTCTGACTTTATATCTCGCTAGTCTGACTTTATATCTCGCTATTCTGACTTTATATCTCGCTATTCTGACTTTATATCTCGCTATTCTGACTTTATATCTCGCTATTCTGACTTTATATCTCGCTATTCTGACTTTATATCTCGCTATTCTGACTTTATATCTCGCTATTCTGACTTTATATCACGCTACTCTGACTTTATATCTCGCTACTCTGACTTTATATCTCGCTACTCTGACTTTATATCACGCTATTCTGACTTTATATCTCGCTACTCTGACTTTATATCACGCTACTCTGACTTTATATCACGCTACTCTGACTTTATATCACGCTACTCTGACTTTATATCTCGCTATTCTGACTTTATATCACGCTACTCTGACTTTATATCACGCTACTCTGACTTTATATCACGCTACTCTGACTTTATATCTCGCTATTCTGACATTATATCACGCTATTCTGACTTTATATCTCGCTATTCTGACTTTATATCTCGCTATTCTGACTTTATATCTCGCTATTCTGACTTTATATCTCGCTATTCTGACTTTATATCTCGCTATTCTGACTTTATATCACGCTACTCTGACTTTATATCTCGCTACTCTGACTTTATATCTCGCTATTCTGACTTTATATCTCGCTATTCTGACTTTATATCTCGCTATTCTGACTTTATATCTCGCTATTCTGACTTTATATCTCGCTACTCTGACTTTATATCTCGCTATTCTGACTTTATATCTCGCTATTCTGACTTTATATCTCGCTACTCTGACTTTATATCTCGCTACTCTGACTTTATATCTCGCTATTCTGACTTTATATCTCGCTACTCTGACTTTATATCTCGCTATTCTGACTTTATATCTCGCTATTCTGACTTTATAACACGCAATTGCGACTTTATAACACGCAATTGCGACTTTATATCACTCAATTCTGATTTTATAACACAATTGTGACTTTATATCACTCAATTCTGACTTTATAACACGCAATTGCGCCTTTTTATCACTCAATTCTGACATTATATCACGGAATTGCTTTTTTTTCTTTTACCAAGGTTGTAAAGTTCAAAACGAGTCATTAGTCTAATTAGTGAGGTCATCATCGGTCACTCACTGCTGTTGCCGGGCGGCTGTAGCCCGTGTTTAGTGGCGGAGCACCAGCCCACGGGGAAGATGTCCCTGGAGTCGTATCGGCACCAGTAATCGAACGCCCCCCTCCAGCCGTCGAACATCACGAAGATCTCCTCGCCCTTCACCTCGCCGATGGTGGCGGGACAGATCAGGTACGGGTTCTTCTTGTCCACCGCCTCCAGTTTCATCCCGGGCTTGAAGCCGTTCTGGGGCGGCCGCAGGGGCTCCTGATGGAATTACAGAAGACCAGTGTCATCAAAACCTTTTAATGTGATTGCATGATGTAACACCAACATCCGTGTGAATGAGGTCCGGCACCTTTTTAAACGCTGTGGCAGGGGCCATTTCAGCTCCGTTAAGGGTCCTCAGGAGAAACATGGGCCATGAAGAGGCGTTCATCCTGAAGCCTGAGGAAATAAGAGAGAGAAACGGAATTATTATCACATGTGATCACATTCATGTAATTAAAATAACCACACCTAAAACTAAAAATATGAAAAAACCTTAACGTTAATTGAAATACAGTACGCATTAACAGAATTAAAATATAATATAAAAAAACTTTTTGTTTCAGTTAGCTAATTTGTGGTTAAAGTTGAAGTAATACAATTAAATATAATATAAAATAAGAAAATTGAATAGAATATTTTACAAAACTTTTTTTTTGAGTTAGCTGTGAAGGCAAAATTTCTCATTTTCATTTATAACTTAAAGTTGTAGCTTTTGAGCAATCAAAAATAAATGGATTGCAGTGTGAGAACAACAACAGTTGTGTTTTTTATTAAACTTATATGCATGTCAAATATGCATACGTGATGTGTGAATTATTTAAGTAGATCAGTGATGTGTGAGCTTGTATCTACACAGTAATTACATGACTACAACAAAATACTAAAAAAACATTCAAATAAATTGAAATAAAAGCGATAACAAAAGATATACAAAAAAGGCATTTTTTTCTCATTTTTGCTTAAAGTAATAAAATTACTAAAAATAAAATAAAAAGTTGTAAAAACTACATAGACATAATAAAAAAAACGAATAACTAAAACTTTAACTCAAATGAAAATGTAAAATATAATACAAACTAGTTTAAAATATGAATAAATAATAAGATATAGTAATGATACTCAAACGACACTGGAGAGTTATTAAGCTTTGGTAATGACATGAGACTGACTGTCCCTCCAAAAATAGCTTTATGGAAATGACACGTAGTCAAATCAGCAGTTATATTTGCCCACTTGTTAGTCTCATATTAAATATTAACTCTACTGTGATCCGCCGTGGAAGGGAAGTGACATCAGCCGTACCCAGTGGCGGTTGCAACATGTCTCCGTTCTTCTCGCAGGTTCCGATTGGCTGGATGTCGGCGGAGTCGACCAATCGCCAGAAGTCGTTGGTGTTGTCGCTGCCGTCCAGACGTAGGCGGAGCCTCACGCCCATCAGGCCCATCACCGTGGCGATGCAGGTGGAGGTGGAGTTACGAGGGTCCCGGGCCTCCAGCTTCATCCCCGCCTTGAAGTCGTTTGAGGGAGGAAACTGAGACTGGGAACACAATCTCAACGTTAACATCCGAAAGAGGGGTTTGGATTTTAATTAACCTGACATTAATGAAGTCATTGACCGCATTTTTGAAACACAAAATATTTAAAAATTCTATTAAAAAAGGTGTGCATATATGTTTTTTAGTTGAGCATCATGTTGGAAACATATAAACAACAGTGTCTGGATAATCAACACACTCAACATTAATATCCAAAGAGAATTAACCCTTTAAAGCCTGACGTTTATGAAGAAATTGACCGAAAAAATCGTATATTTGAAACTTTTTAAAAATTCGGTCCCACTTTATATTAAGTGGCTTTAAGTACTATGCACTTACATTGAAATTAATAATTTGATACAGTGGACTTATTGTGTACATACATGTTTTTTTAGATTGAACTAATATTTTGAAAATACCTGCATGTAATTACAGCTGTAATTAATTTAAATAATTACACTGTTGACCTTTCCTTACACCTTAAACCTCACTTGTCCCTAACCTTACCCGTATCACACCTCAACAGCAGCACAAGTGTTTTACAATACAACATCAACACAATAAATACATTGTATGTATGTAGGTAGATAGTACTTCAAGCCACTTAATATAAAGTGGGACCAAATATTCAATAAAAAAGGTGTGCATATGTGTTTTTTAGTTGAGTATCATGTTGGAAACATATAAACAACAGTGTCTGGATAATCAAAACTCAACATTAACATCCAAAGAAAATTAACCCTTTAAAGCCTGACATTTATGAAGTCATTGACCAAAAAAAAAATCGCATTTTTGAAACAGCCTTTACAAAAAATATGAAAAAATTCTATAAAAAGTTTGCATATGTGTTTTTAGTTGAGCATCATGTTGGAAACTTCAGGCTTTTATGGCTCATTTAGTATGATATAATTATAATATGAAGGAAAAATCAGCTTAGTTTTATTCAGACGCCCAAAATGAGCAAAAATATGCAATTTGCGGCAGATGCTGATATTAATATGGACATGAAATGTGATGAAATTCTGATGCTTGTAATGTAAATCAATGAGATATTTATAACAGAGACTACTGACATAAAATGCATACAAATATCAATATCTACCTTATTAAGATGATATTTAAATTAGGGCTGTCAAACGATTAATCGCATCCAAAATAAAAGTTTGTGTTTACATAATATATGTGTGTGTACTGTGTATAATTATTTTTAATACATAAATACCCACACATGCATTTGTATTTAAGAAATATTTGCATGTATATACTGTATATAGACTGAATGTAGCCTATATATAATGTATATTTTATATAAATATAAACATTTTATATATAAATAACATATTTTTCTTAAATATATACATGTGTGCATTTATATACAAAATAATTATACACAGTACAAACACATATATTATGTAAACACAAACTTTTATTTTGGATGCGATTAATCGTGATTAATCGTTTGACAGCCCTAATTTAAATGCTTAGTTTTATGATCAAAGCTCTGTAGTTTTAAAACATTTAATGAAATGCACTGCAGTACAATGATGATTGAGAGATGAACAAATAAACCTTCCTTAAAAGCCGTATGATCATATTTGATACATTTCATGAAAAAAAAAAAGTATGGATAATCAAGTAAACTGAAGTTGCTTCAGTCCAGTAAGCTCATCTTGAAATATTACTTACAAAATAAAGTTATTCTTACATTTACTTTATAAAAATAGATTTCGCAGCATAAAGACATGAGCTGAAGGTGCATGTTTGTACAATTGTAATAAAAGGCTTTTACTTGCTTAAGAAAAGTGTAAAATATCAATCAGACGACAGAAGGACTGTAGGAGACAGAGATGCATGATATATATCGGCCAGCATATGGTCATTTTAATGTTATCGGTATCGGCCCAATAAGAAAATTAGGCCGATATATATGTTAAAGCAGATAAATAATGTATTATTTCCTTCAACTGAGACACTTCAGATGTGCACTGTTCAACATGATGGTTTTAAATTGCTTGAAATATGATTGGAATCACTTCAGAAAGGAAAATACACCACAAGTCTGTCATATCGGCTACATAAAATTATAATGAGAACATCATAATTGTGTGTTTGAGACACGGATTTTAATGGTGAGACTTTTGTTTTTGTAATCAGGCTCTCAAAAATGATATAAAATTTGGATTTAGATTTATCAGCCGATATATCGGTTATCGGCTTTCAGATATAAAGAATTATCGGTTATCGGTATCGGCCAAAATGTTCATATTTTTGAATGCATCACTAATTAGGGTGCATTCTAAGAGATAACTAAGAGATCATGTGCAATTCAATGACGTTTATCAGTCCTATTTGTGTATCAAATATGATACAGTAGGCTTTATAGGGTTAATGTGATTTCTATGTACAGAACGAACAGAAACGTGTCTTTAAAAGGGCCAGTGATGTCACTCTGACCTGTCTGAAGCAGCTGGGGGGGGGCGGGAACTGATGACGTCTCCTTTAAATACTCCTCCCACGAGAAGGACTCGGTCACTGCAGCAGAGAAACACACACACACCATCATCATCATCATCACCTAATAGAGAGCCTAAGTCCCTCCCCTTCCGGTCGACCACCATGGGACCTTATTTCGGAAAAATATTGTATGGTAGTCAATGGCGAGAGACAACAAATATTTTGATCTCGTTTGAATTGTGCCCTGAATTACACATATGATGTTTGTCAATTTAAAAGATACATTTTAAAGTCAAGAAAGTCACAGTTTGATGTAAAACTGTTGAGGTATAAGACTGTGAAAATACGTAATTACAAAGACTACAAACCCCAAAGGCGCACATTTTCTCTCAATAAATGAAGCTAACTTTGAAGCTAACTTTACTGAAGCTAACTTTACTGAAGCTAACTTTACTGAAGCTAACTTTACTGAAGCTAACTTTACTGAAGCTAACTTTACTGAAGCTAACTTTACTGGAGCTAACTTTACTGGAGCTAACTTTACTGAAGCTAACTTTACTGAAGCTAACTTTACTGAAGCTAACTTTACTAAAGCTAACTTTACTGAAGCTAACTTTACTGAAGCTAACTTTACTGGAGCTAACTTTACTGATGCTAACTTTACTGAAGCTAACTTTACTGATGCTAACTTTACTGATGCTAACTTTACTGAAGCTAACTTTACTGATGCTAACTTTACTGATGCTAACTTTACTGGAGCTAACTTTACTGGAGCTAACTTTACTGAAGCTAAAGCTAACTTTACTGAAGCTAACTTTACTGAAGCTAACTTTACTGGTGCTAACTTTACTGATGCTAACTTTACTGAAGCTAACTTTACTGAAGCTAACTTTACTGATGCTAACTTTACAGAAGCTAACTTTACTGAAGCTAATTTTACTGATGCTAATATACTAAATTTTCGCCGATTACGCTCTCCAGTGGGTGTAAGTTAGTTCTCAGAGTAATATGACACATTGCGTATCCACTTTTATGTCCTTAAATGCTTGTTTTTTGGGGTCGACAGCTATAAATACCTAGTTCTGGGTTGTTTAGCTTGTTTGCTGCACACCCTGTCACACAGCAGCTTTTAGATATTGTTTTGTTTTTTGTTAAAAGTCAGAAATGACAAGGAGGAAGCTTTACGCAATACAAAGTCAATTGAGACGGTTGGATTGATTTCAGATTATATGACGCGTGTCGCTCTGTCTCTATGCTGATCTCAGGTCAGACTCAGAGTGTGTGTGTCGTTACCTTTGACTGGTCCAGGACCTGTGAGAGACATGCTCCTGGCTGCTTTATCCTTCTTACTGTCCTTGTGATCTGCAGAGGAACGACACCAATCTCATGTAGAACATTTCTGATTATAATCTTCTTGAAAATTAAGTATTGTCTCATTTGTTAAGTAAGCAATAAGGTACGAGAGGCTGTGGTTTTATAAAACGGTTCCCACACAATACAAATATTAAAGCCAAAAAACATGCATCAATTCAAACTTTCATGAAGTAAAATCACTAAAAGTTTTCCTTCCGCTGGAAAAAATAGTCCTACCCTGACCGTGAACAGCAACAGAAGTTACATACATTATTTCGCCAATAGATGGAGACAAAGCCTGTTATGAGTGAGTGAGTCAGTAGAGAAGACTCTAGTGTGTCGGGCACGGAAAACCCCTTCACTGATAAAAGAACAAGATATCGCAGCGGACATTCAAACTGATATTTTATTACGAATATTGGACTTAGCTGAAGAAAAATGCTATATCTACTGTAAAAGCAGGTCCACTTACTTACTCGATCTCTCACAATACTCTATATAAGCTTCAACGAACAATATCAATGAGAACAAACATATGTTTACGTTGCTAAGAGTGGTTGCTAGGGGTGTTGTTGTGTAGTGATACATAGAACCGTTGGGTGAAGCGGTCATAGCCGTGTTTTATCGTGAATAAAACACAGCTATTGACCAATCAGAATCAAGGACTGGAAGTTACCGTTTTATAACATTAGTTATACTACGTGGCTGTTGAATGCTTGAATCTGATTGGCTGACGAAAGTTTTAAGGTGTACAATTATTTTTAGGGATACGCACGGCTAAAGTAGTTCCAGGTCTTGACCGCATTACAGTTCCATATCACTTCGCCACATGATTGCAGTTATTTCAAAGGTCCTTACAGCCGACAACAGCAAAATAACCAAAACCCACAACAACACTGACCAAGCAAATAAATGTGTGTGTTTTACCTTTCAGTAGCGTTCGGCCCATGTTGACCATTAACTCTGGTGAGGTTCCTGAAGAGATCCGAGCACTCGACCTGAGAGAGACACACACACACACACACACATGCAGATTTGTCAAATGGACATCTTTGTGCTACTTGTGGCGTGTTTTTAAAATGATGTGTGAAGTTAAAAGTAGTTCAAAATCATGTGAGATGCATTTCAAACAGTAGTTGAATTCACAAAAAGAGTTTAAAGCTTGAATTTCTCCAATATTAATAATTATTTTTTATTATATTGCAATCTATAAATGGGCCATGAAGTATGAATAGTACTTTGCCTTTTTTTTTAAATCATTAACACTACCAAATTACCACACATTTGATAAATATTAGGGCTGGCTCGATACCACTTTTTCATGTCCGATACTGATACTGATACCACAAACTTGAGTATCTGCCGATACCGATACTGATACAATACCATACCATATTTTTCTCCCTCTTAATTAAGCTGTTAATAACACGTTTGTCAGGAGGATGCACTGTGATTAACCTAGCCATCTAAAAAGCATCATGCTCAAATAGTGCAATAAATGTTCTACTCCCCTAAAGGAAGAAATACGTAGCCCACAACATCTACTGCTGCTTAATTTTTATTAAAATAATTTATTTTTAAACAGAACTTGTAGCAGCATTTTTAATTATTCAGCACCATTCAATTAATTAAATTTAAAGTCCAACTGTGCAAATAAAAAAATATATAATTCCAGTGCCAAATACTGGATGTAACACAGAACTCTATGTAGTCATAACTTAAATAAGTATAACCTACCATAAAAATAATGGTATCTCCATTATAAAATGTACAATAGAACAGAATAGTACAATAAGGCACTCACAAATTAAACTCTACTAGGCCATTACACCTGATAAAGGGGAAAAACATTTTGGGTAGACAGTCCAAGCTCTAAAGTTTTTCACATGTAACATCTGGGGATCATAGGTGTAATTTGAGGGTGCGACATGTCCCCGACACTTTTTCTCAGGATCGATATTGCCCCCCACCACTTTTGAAACATTATGAGGCACAGATGTAATACAAATAAATAAAACATCTCCATTTAACAGAGCATTAATTAACATAGTTAGACCTAGCGCTAAAATGTGTTTGTTTTTTTAAATCAAGCTGAGCGCTCGTTGCCGCTGCTATCAGTTGCACGGATACAGTGTTATCTTGTGGCGCGCGCGCACAATCTTCACTCGGACGCGCTCCAATCTATCGCCGTTGCGGAGACTCACAAAACAAAATGCACACTTTTTAAAAATAACTCCACACAGCTGACATGATAATTGCTGACAGGTCTCACCTCACTCAGTCTCGTTCTAGCTACTGTTCACGTGACGCCAGTGTTGCCAAGTCCGCGCTCCCTCTCACACCCCGAAACGCGATTGGCTACTTTTTAAAATGCAATTGGGCGGGTTTTGTTGTGAAAATCTGGCGACCCTGCGTGCAGCTGCAGCGTGACGCATGTTGCTCATCTCTCTTTACGGCATGTCTCTCAGGTGTTGTTAAAAGCATTTGTTTGACAGTTTAGGACTAGGTCCGTGGTCGTATCGGATCGGAATATACTCCCGCGATTCATACAATATCCGATCCAGTGATTTTGGCCAGTATCGGACTAATACCGATACCGAATATCGGATCGGCGCACCCCTAATAAATATATGCTTATCAAGGCTGCATTTATTCAATCAAAAATACAGTAAAATTGTGAAATATTATTCCAATGTAAATCAGCTGTTTTCTATGTGATTATATAGTAATATGTAATTTATTCCTGTGATCAAAGCTGAATTTTCAGCATCATTACTCCAGTCGTGTCACATGATCCTTCAGAAATCACTCTAATATGATGATTTGATGCTCAAGAAACATTTATGACTATTATCAATGTTGAAATATGCTGCCTCATATTTAGGTAGAAACCATTATAAACAACCATTCAAACATTTGGGGGTAAGATTAAAAAATATGTAAAAAATCAATACTTTTCTTAAGCAAGGTCGCATTAAACTGATCAAAAGTGACAATAAAGATATTTATAATATTACAAAAGATCCTATTTCAAATATAAATGTTATAAATGCTGTTCTGTTTCCATATTAGACTGATTTCTGAAGAATAATGTGACACTGAAGACTGACACTTTGATCACAGGAATATATATTTTTTTAGTCTTTTATTCATAAGAAATTATGACTGCATTCAAAATCAAGAGAGAACCAACCAAATTTTAATAACTGATTATGCTGTAGTCAATGCTTTTTCCTATGAGCTTTTTGTTTTTGTATTAGTAAAATAACCTGTAGCAGTAATTTTGTTGCAAACAATTTCGTCAGATAAATACCTCACATTTTGATGGTTTAATCAAACTTTTAGGTTCATTAAAAACAAAAATCCACTTCGGACGTCACTTTTGGCCACAACTGTAGCTTAATCTTTAGTAGCTTTAGTAAAAATGCATAATTAACCAAACGCCAATGTTCCTATTTTTAACAGGTAAAAGATTAAGATCTTGCAGATTCTCAGTTTCATGTGTGTGAGCGTCACGCTTCTCTCAAATGAGACATGAAACACACACACACACACACACACACACACACACACACACACACACACACACACTCTGCTGAATGCCGTCTTGTTCAAGAGCGAAACTTCCCACTGCACACAAACACACTCTTCCTGTCTAAAGCAAAGAAATGAATCTCCCGAACTGAGCAAAGACCAGCGGATCGTTTCTGACATGAATATGACGACAATCAAGTGTCTTATTAGATTAGAAATTGAATCCACATGCCGGCAGACAATTATAGACAGAACAAATGAGTTCCTTATTTATGTCAAGCAATTAAGAGTTCATTCCGCTTTGGTCTCATGTGAGCTTCTCGTTCTGCCGTCATAACCGCTCTCTTTCACTCCGACTCTTCACTGATGCCGTGAGAGGTTTAACTCCTGAGTCTCCTGAGTTTCTGTTCAGTCGCAGTCGGTCTCTCTAAACTAAAACTAAAACCATTAAAAAAACTCTCAAATCTTCAAACAAAATAAACACTAACTGAAATAAAATGTAATATTTACAAAAAAAAATAAACTTATTTTATTAGAGCTAGCTGCCCAAGGCAGCATTTCTAATTTTCGTTTAGTTGAAGTACTAAAATAAACAAAATAAAAGTGAAAAAACTGACTACAAAATGTACTATAAATTTAACTTATTCACATGAAAACTACATATAAAAATAGCTGTATGAAATATAAAAAATTAAAATAATAATAAAAAATAGAATAATAGTATGATATTAAAATAACCTTTTCATTACTTCAAATAAATAATATAAAAAGTAAATTAACTAAAACTAAATAAAAACTATATAAAAAACGAATAAAAGTGACAAAAACACTACAAGATGACTAAAAATTTTACTTAAATTCACATGAAAACTAAATATAAGAATAAAATTAAAAATATTCATAAAAAATATAATAATAATTAATGATACTAAAATAACCTTTTCATTACTTCAAATAAAAAAAGATATATATTTAAAAATAACTAAAACTAAATAAACTACAACTTAAACTAAAAAAAACTGACATTAAAAGACTAATAAAAGTGACAAAAACAACAAGATGACTAAACTTTTTACTTAAATTCACATGAAAACAGTTCATATGAAAATAACATAAAAATAAAAATATAGTAACACTATAAATTACATTTTCATTACTTCAAATAAAACAAACATTAACTGAAATAAAATAGAAAAACTTAAACTTATTTTATTTCAGGCCACATTTCTCATTTTCGTTTAGTTTAACTTGAAGTACTAAAATAACTAAAACTAAATAAACTAAAACTCAAATAAACTTAAACGTAAATAAAAACTATAGACATGAAAAAAGACTAATAATGACAAAAACACAACAAAATTACTAAAACTTTAAAAAAAAAAAAAGGAAAAAAATTCAATCTAATTCAAAATATTAACAAAAACTATAATAATAGTTTATCAATGATCCTAAAAAAACACCGTCTAGGACAGACGAAAGGAAAGAGTCTGCAGTGTTTTGTTTGAGTCCCTCAGTCAGGGTTTATAAAACCAGATGAAGTTTAAACGCTTTCTCAAAATCACAGTTTTCATCAGGGAAAAAGTCATTTTACAAGCTACTTTAAAGACTTCTGGAGAAGAACTAGTCACTGGACTTGACAAAGTTTGTGAGATTCATGAGTTTAGTTTGAGACACTGAAGATGACGCTCCCAGGATAGTATTTGATTTAGGATTTACCCTCAAACGAAAACTACACTGAAAAAAAAAACAAGTACAATTGACTTTCTTTTGCAAGTTGTTGTACTTGTATTTTAAGTAAATTTCACATTTAACTAAGTCATGTAAAAAAATTAACAAAGAGATTAAGTACATTGAGAGTTTGTTGAGTAATTTCTACTTTGTAAGACAACAATCATAGTTTTTGAGTATGAATGGGTCATTTTGAGTAGAAAATACAGTCCAGATGTCACAAAAGCAACAATTAAACAGTGTAAAAACAACTAGAAAACAGTGAAAATGCAACCTTATTAATTATTCATGCCACAGTGCATGATGGGAACACCAGTATCAGAAAGTTGAGTAGGTTTTACTTCATTTTATAGCTTACTTAACAAACAATTCCAAGTTAAATATACAAAGCTTTAATTTCTACATGATTGAATTGAGTACTAATATAGAAGTTTCTTCTTTTTTAAATTCTTGCCTGAATTCTTGTTTTCAATGTGGGAAAAAAAAAATCACATTTGTTACATTTTTATTAGCGTACATAAAAACAAAGTACTTTATCCTTCATCCGAACACAATGGATTTATTGGAACGATTTACATTAAAAAAATGCAAATATTCAATTCACTGCACAAATATATGTAAAATGGCAATGCCCAAAAGTTAGGAAAAATTTAATTTAATGTCACAATTACAATCAAAAATAATTTTACACACAAATTATTACAAAGAACCTCGTTCTGCTTTTGTTAAATGTAAATTGTAATAAACTATAATAAAGAATAAAATATTTGTTGATAAACAGATCAATAGGCAAAATGACTCAAATATTAGTCGGACACTGACATATTTCAGTTGTTTTGCATCAGGATGATGAACTTACTGTCATATTAATGATAGTTTGTGAAAGACAAAAAATATAGAGCTGCAAAACGTTTGTTGATTTATCTGATTTATCTTGATTAACTGGACAGAAATCAGATAAAAAGCTCCTAAACCTAACATAAGGAGTCATTATATCCCTGCAACGTTTTTAATAAGTATTCTGTTGATCATTTGTTTAAATATTTTGATAAAAAGCACCTAAAACTAACAACAATCATCTGTAAATACTTCAAACAAAAACTGCATAATTATATTGAAAAATTGTTTAGTTTATTGGTTATCTGAAAATTTTATTCACCACATCAGTTTGAATAAAACTGTCCAATATTTAAAATTTAATTCAACGTAAAATTACTGTAAAAATTGTTTTATGAACGAAGTACAAAGAAACCACTGTGTGCAAAATCTCTAAATATGTTTTTTACTTTATTTTTATCTTAGCACACACTCAATACATTAATTAGAGTTAACATCAAATATTTTAAATCAGTTGATCAATTGTTTTAATCAATTGATTTTTTTGCAATTTTATAAATCATTTATTAAATATTGAAAATAAAGCAAATTACATAAATATATTATTATATTGAATTACATTAAATATAAAAAATTACTAATAGTAAAAAAAATTGGCTTTTGGCTAATGCAGGTGTCAGTTGTGTTGTGGGTGGGGCTTATTGTGTTGTTGGCGGGGCTTATTGGCTGATGCAGGTGTCATGTGTGTGGTGGGCGGGGCTTATTGTGTTGTGGGCGGGGCTTATTGGCTGATGCAGGTGTCGTTTGTATGGTGGGCAGGGCTTATTGTGCTGTGGGTGGGGCTTATTGGCTGATGCAGGTGTCATTTGTGTGGTGGGCGGGGCTTATTGGCTAATGCAGGTGTAATTTCTGTGGTAGGCAGGGCTTATTGGCTAATGCAGGTGTAATTTCTGTGGTAGGCAGGGCTTATTGGCTGATGCAGGTGTCTGTTGTGTTGTGGGCGGGGCTTATTGTGGGCGGGCTTATTGGCTAATGCAGGTGTCATTTGTGTTGTGGGCGGGGCTTATTGGCTAATGCAGGTGTCATTTGTGTTGTGGGCGGGGCTTATTGGCTAATGCAGGTGTCATTGGGCGTGGTGGGTGGGGTTTATCTGAGTTTCTCTAGCTTTTCATAATTCACAAAAAACAAACACGCTCTCAGCACTCCTTTCATTTCCATGTTTGATTTCAAGCAGTTTGCATCATACAGCATGTGTTCCTGCCTCAGTAAGAAACAATGGCTCTCTCTCTCTCTCTCTCTCTCTGTTCTCCATCAGAAGCCCTCTCCATCTTTGAAAATGAGACTAAATGAGTGTTATATTCAACACAAACAACTTCCACCTGGACAGAATATTCATTACAGCTGACACAGACAAAACACTAAAGAGAAATTTACATGACAAACAAACATCTGCACAAGCCCATTATCTCACATAAATAACAAACATTTTACAGTGATGTTACTAAATTAAACTTTTAATCTACGAACCAATATTTAATCTATTAACCACTAAAAACTCACAGCTACAGGTTATTTTTACTGTGATAAAAACATGGTAACTCCGCATTTGCCGTCACTTTCATGAACAAAATAACAAGATGCAGATTCTGAAAGTTTCTTACGCTGTTTGAAGGAAATCCAATGTTCATGTATTATTAATGTATCTTTTTTTTTTTTTTAAATACAGTTATACAACAGTGAAACCATAATAAATGATTATGTGATCTCTTATGGTAGATTTTTGACACAAAAACTTAATTATGCTACATTTTGAAAAACAAAAACACTACGGTAATAATAGAGAAGAACTTTAACCAGGATTCATACTTTTATCATTTGTAAAAAATAGATTTAAATATTATTATATGTCAAAAATATAAGTAATAACATTATATTTATTATAATTACAAACAAATTAATTAATAAAATGATAAGATATAACATTTTATTATTGCATATAGTGCTATACTAAATATATTTTATTGTAGTAACAAATAATAACAAATATCAGCCCATATATCCTTATCGACCCGATAAGAAAATTAGGCTGATATATTAAAGCAGATAAATAATAGATTATTTCCTTCAGCTGAGAAAATTCAGATGACAATATCGGCCAATGTATTGATTAATGGCTTTCAAATATAAAGAAATATCGGTTATCGAATCGGCTAAGATTTTCCCTATCGGAGCATCCCTGCTATGAACAGTAATTAATTAGTAATAAATACAATCATTGTCAAATACTTTTTCACTTTGTTTCACATGAACATCTATCATAAACAGTTATTAAGTATGAAAACATTTAGTATCAGAACCACATATATTTAAACCAATGAACAGAATTAATGTTAAAAAAGTATTTTTTCCAATTTTACCCTTACTGAGCCAGTACCATAATACTAAAATAATCTGATTTATAACCTAGTATTACTAGTGATTACCATATTAGTTTTTCAAGGTATTTATATGAAACTTCTAGATACCATAGTAAAAGCATGCTAATTCTGTGGTTCTTTTTAGTACATCATATCAGCGTAAACTTTGTAAATGTTATCTGTTGTTTGAACTGTAAACGTAAGGAGATATGTCCATTACTAACACGAAAATGAGATAAATAATGTATCTGAGATTGAATGATCGCTATCTGAGAGTGTTTACGCCTGAGATTGACATCTGAAATAAAGGAAACGTCATCGGCGATGACGACACACCACTGATCATACACATCATCAACATCATAATGATCAATAGCAACGAAACACAAAACAAACACGTTATTTTATCAGTCCCGCTCGGATCCACAAATACTTCTGATATAACAACATGAATAATCGCCACCAGCACAGAAAGAGTTGAACATCAGGCAAAACAAACGCCTAAATCTTCACATATAGACTTTAAAAAGGCTCATATTTGTCATGTAACATAACGATCAAGCGCATAACGTATGGAAGAAAATAAAATAAGTGTAGAAATGTCGACCAACCTTCGCAAATTTGTCGAAATGTAGTCAGAATTCAGCACTTTTCACAGCTCTCTGTCGCCATGTTTGAGGTCAGAACTGCGCATGCGCAGAACCAGACCAGCGATGCGCGCTCGCTTTCTCATACGCACACGTTTATTCTACTGGACATTATGAAAGCCTTTCTTTGAGTTTTTACTATTAATCTAATGCTAAGCCTTGTTTAAATTACGCTTATTATAATTATTTAATAATAATACATTATTTCATTACTTAGCCAATCATTACAGTTAGCCTTTCTGGCGTGTTTAGACTATTTAATCAAATGTTCTTTGTTTTAATGAAGAATCTGTTTCAAAGAAAAAACATTTAAATATGTAATCTTGGTGATCAAAGGTGAGTTTTAAGGGATACAATTATTGACTCAAATTTATTTTAATTATTTTGAGAATTAATTGCATAATACTTGTAGCTACAGTCCAAGTTTATAGGCCTACTATTGATCTTTTTTTTTTTTGTGTGAAATTTTATTTTTCTCCAACAACTTCAATGCACATAGAATGGTGCGTAAAACAAATTATAAGTAAACATAAGTAAGAGTCGTGGCTTTGGAGACGCTCATGATTTCAAAGCTAGCTTGCTATTGCTTTAGCCTCTCTGAAATTACATACCCTACATTTAAGTCTGCTCAAAACTATGTGTAAAGACGTAAATGACGCACTTCTGACCCATTTCAGCCCCTAGTATCACAGTATACAGTTGTAAATGCTGCATGTAGCCTAACAGTCTGTGTAAAACACCGGAATCAACTCATCTAGGCTAATCCATTCTGAACGTTTCCAGTCTTTGTTTATTTTCCAAAACCAGAAGCTAAAACAGACTGGATTTAAAATAGCATCATAGTCAAAGGCCAGAAATGAAAGTAGATTAAAACTCTTAAAATCTAACATTTGCTAAAAATAGTTATTATAGACTATTTTAATTCCAGTATCAGTCTCGGTGTACACATCTGTGAATGACAGAACATGCTTTTTTTTTTTTTTTAAATAAATTTTTTTTAAATTATTTTATCAATCTTTCCTTCATTCATCGCTTGTCATCTTTGAAAATAATCACTGTCCTTCATATATCCACTAGGTGGTGTGAGTGATCTGATCTGAAGGCGCAAATACATGAACAGGTCAAATTTATAGCATTCCATAATCATACAAACCAGTGCTTTCAATGTATGTGTCATGCATAAAAAATTAAAATAAAAATATAATATATATATATATATATATATATATATATATATCTTGAGCATCAAATCATCATATTAGAGTGATTTCTGAAGGATCATGTGACACTGAAGACTGGAGTAATGATGCTGAAAATACAGCTTTGATCACAGGAATAAATTACACTTTACTAGATATTCACATAGAACACGGTTGTTTTAAATTGTAATAATATTTCACAATAGTACTGTTTTTACTGTATTTGACAAACACGTTTATATATAGGATCCTACTGTATATATATTAATTTACAAATCGAAATTCACTGAAATGTGAAAACCCCTAAATTAAACTTCTAAATAAACATATTATATTATATTATAATATATTATATTGCATTACATTAATTATATTACATTAAATTAAATTATATCACAGTATTATATTATATTATATTACATTATATTGCATTACATTAAATTATATCCCATTATTATATTATATTATATTATATTAGGCTATATTAGGCTATATTAGGCTATATTATATTATATTACAGTGGTTCTGTTCTATGATGCCACTGTTTGCCACGCCCACACCGAGCTACTGGTCTCCTGATTGGTGAATATCCCACAAAGGGGCGTGTCCGTGACTAGCGTCAATCATCGGAATCGTCTCCACTGACGCCAGTGTGAAACTGTTGCTGTTGTCGCGGGTGTGTTGAGGTTCACATACATCAGCGCGCTTGAGGATGTGAGTGTTTTATACCGCGTCCTGGGCTCCGGAACGCGTAAGTAAACACGACTCGTTTTTCTAATTCCCTTCGATTTATTATTATGATTTGAGTGGGATCATGCGTGGTTTGACTGCAGCACTTTGACATGCTGCTGTTGTAACGTTACTGCGGCTCTGAGAGTGTGGTGGTATTCTGTGTCATAATTACAGTCTGTCAGGGCTGATGTGGGAGAAGTGCGTGGTTCAGATCCGTGTTTCTATGTGCGTGTGACTCCCACGCAACGCGAACCCGCTCAATGCGACGCAGAGACGCAGAAACACACGCAAACCGCGAGCTGGAACACGAGATGCGTGAACTCGAGATGCGTGACTGAGTCTGCCAGTGCATACATGACCGGTGCATTAGTCATAATGAACATATGAGCACATCAACACATCGCCACGGTCATATTTACACTCTTAAATCCCTATTATACTGCTGTTGCATGTCATTTTACTTCAAAAATGGGGGTTTTCTCAATTATTGGTTCTCAAATACTCTCACAAGTTAAGTGAATTTGATTTCTACAGTAGGCTACACTCTTAAAAATAATATTTGCATCTATGGATCAATGAACAATCTTTACAGGGATAGTTCACCCAGAAATGCTTTAATGTGAATTAAAGCCTGAATTAAATCTAATTTTACTTCAAAACAGGGTTTTTTTTTTTCAATTACTGGTTCTTAAATACTCCTAAAACACTCTCACAAGTTAAGTGAAATTGTTTACTACAGTACACTCTTAAAAATAATGCTTCGTTAATGGCATCTATGGATCTATGAACAATCTTTAAAGGGATATTCACCCGAAAATGTTTAAATGTGAATAAAAGCCTGAATTAAATCTTTTCTTCATATAAAGTGATTGCGTTTCTTCATAAAATTGAGTAACTGTTTAATTCATAGCGTTAGTTCTACGATCTCTTTATGAACTTTTTTGAAGCATTAAAGTGGTAGTTGCGTATCTGTCGATGGAGGGACGGAGAGTCTTATGGGTTTTGAAACGAGTAAATAATGACAGTATTTTCATTTTTGGGTGAACATCACGATCATCCATAGATATTTCCATTCCACAAAAGGTTCTTTATATTGGAAAATGGTTCTATTAAAATGTTCTTCACACAATAACTTCTTTAAAGAATTGTTCACTAAAAGATTATTTGATGAACCAAAAAAAGGCATTACGGCAATTTTTTTTATTTTATTATTATTAATTTTTTTTTAAAAGTGTAACAATGTTCATCAGTGAATATGCATGAATCATTTTCATTAAAAAATATTTTTTACTCAGACATTTTCACCAAATCATGTATTGTGTTACTGTTTAGTAACATATATTTTGATGGAAATTACATTTTAAACACTTTTTGCATTAGAAAACCGCGTCTCATAGATAGTATTTTATTGTTTTGCATAATTTGACAAAAGTACAGCTGAGGAAATTCAAGATCTTGGATGAGGGTAAAACAATAAAAATCTCTAGATAATAGGCATTTAATGGGTAGAAGTTTACAAGACAGTTTTAATGTGAACTTTATATCACAAAAATAAAAAAAAAGCTATCCACTGGGACATAAAAGTGACCTATGTTTAAAAAATAAAACACTTTTTAATATCTATAACTCAAATCTGACATATCACACATTTGTCTGCTACAAATTGCAGTTGTGTCGTAATGAATGAGAAGCTGTTGCATTTAGTGCAATGATATTTCTAGTGTTATTCAGTAAAGTGTGACGCTTGCAACGCCGAGGTCTTGGGTTCGATCCCCAGGTCTTGCATGATGAACCTGACGAAATGTTTACCATGAATGCAATGCAAGTTTTACCACATCTAGACGGTTTCTTCTCATGCATGGCAGTGGTTTAATAAATGTATCTCGTTTGTAATCGGCGTGATGATGAGTCTGATGAAGATCTCGAGAAGCTTTGACCTTCTTCATCATGAGTGTTCAGTTTTTGAGGTCACGCTGACCTTGTTTGCATAGAAAATCATCATTTCTCTTCAGCTCTTAGAGAATAACTCTCTGTTACAGGCAAAAACGGCAGGGTTTTTATTTCAAAACAACCTCTTATTTGCATTAAGTTAAAGGTGAAGTGATTTTATTTGGATGTTGAAATACTTTCTTATATCCCAGCTTAATATGCAACTATAAAGTAGGTTGATTCCACTGAAAGTGCGTATAAATCTGTTTGTTTTAGCCCGAAACATTAGTTATTGACTCAACCAATGGCATGAGTTTGGGGGCGGGGCTATCCGTTCGGCTGACCAATGGCAGATGAGGGGAGTGTCCAGGAAACCTGTTTGAAACGGTCATCGTTTTTAAAGCTTTAAAATGCAACGTTTAGTCATTAAAACAAACCCTTCTCAAACATAAAAACATCACAAATAAAGAAATGGACGTTTTATACAGTCTATGTTTCTGTTCAGATATGCAAATGATTTGAGAAGGTCGTCGTTATTCAGTTCAGAAGGTGTTTATAGTATCAGCAGTCTCTTTCTCTCTGTCTTTTTTCCCCTCGTCCTCCTTACATGTTCTCATTTTGTGCGCCTGGGGACTGAACCCAGAAACATGAGTTTATACGGCGGATCAGGAGTGTGGTCCAGGTAGAGCTGTGTTAAACCAGCTGAGAAGATTCTTTGTTTGTTTCTAGCACTCTCTTTCTTTGAGCAGTAACAGGCTGAACACTCAAAATCTCCCAGTTTTTGTTTAATCGCCATTGCCAGATATTTGTAGCATTTATTTATTTATGAATTGATACACAGGTGAAACTGGAAAAATTAGAATATCGTGCAAAATTTCAGTAATTCAACTTAAAAGGTGAAACTAATATATAGACTCATTACATGCAAAGTGAGATATTTCAAGCCTTTATTTGTTATAATTGTGATGATTATGGCTTACAGCTTATGAAAACCTTTTCACAATATTTGAATTTTGGATTTGGGGTTTTAAGCTGTAAGCCATAATTATCAAAATTATAACAAAGTCTATAATCAGTCCGAGTCTATATAATATATTAGTTTCACCTTTTAAGTTGAATTACTGAAATAAATTAACTTTTGCACGATATTCTCATTTTATGAGTTTCACCTGTATGTAATATTTTGGGCAAATTTTATTTATTTATTCATGTATTTATTGGTATTGGCAGATATTTGTAAATCCAGCTAAATTTATTTTATTTTTGAATCGGCATTGCCAGATATTTGTAGCATTTATTTATTTATGAATAGATATATGTAATATTTAGAGCAAATTTTATTTATTTATTTATTGGTATTGGCAGATATTTGACGCAACACGGAAAAACCATCCCAATGGACTTTTGCCCGGAGCCGATTGATCCAGCAATCTGTTATCGGTACCGATTAATCTGCAAAACCAATCAATCGGTCGATCTTTAGTTTTAGTTTATATATAAGTATTGACAGATGTTAATTTTTAGACAGATTTGCTTATTTATTTGGTTCTTGCAGATATTTGTAAATCCAGCTAAATTTATTTTCGAATCTGTAAAAAATAATTAATTTAATCGGCATTGCCAGATATTTCTAGCATTTATTTATTTATGAATTGGTATTGGCAGGTATGTAATATTTCGGGCAAAATGTATTTTTTTTAATTCTTTAACAATATTGTGAGTTATGGTTCTTCCCCAAAGCTACGCCTGATGTGTTTGTGCTGTGAAACTGTTCCTCCAGCCGGAGCATTCGCCGCTCTGCTATTTCTGACGTTTAAAGGCTGACGGCTGTATTTTTAGCTCTTTTCAGAGAGGCTTGATTGAATTAGTCCGAGTCCAGAGCTCATATGCGGTGGAAAACAGGCTGCTTTGGCATTTTTATTTGTTCATTTGTCTGTGCATGAGGAAGTGACAGAATGACCTGTCGAGCTCTGAGCTGAGCCATTGACTCTCTCAGGAAGAGTCATTAAGGCCAAAACACATTTCTTAATGCAACTTTAACTTATTTTAACTGTAAATAGATGTTTAGTCCTTGAGAACTTTTTGAATAAACCATTTTAAATGGATGATATTCATAATGTTTAATCCAAATAATCAACTAATCCATTGTATTTTTAGCCCCTCCCCTCTCGATCACCTGACTTCATTCAGTAACGCCCACTTTTCCATTGTTAAAAAATACGTTCTTTTTCTGATTAATTAACAGGTTTCACAATTTAAATGGGTTTTGTAAATAGTCGGATTGATTTTTGAATCTCGTTAAAAAAATCGAGTAATTTTGTTAAATGTTACATTTTCATATGCCGAATTAATTTCCTGAACATGTTTATATATTCAATCTTTGATCACATTCTGATTCTGAATTAGAAAATACAGTTCATTAATGGGCGTTTGATAGACGGAAAATGTTTTTGAATGACTGTATCAGGTATAAACGATATTTATCGGTTACTGGGTGATATATGTGATTTATTTCCTCAATTAATAATTTATTTATTTGTGTATTTATTGGTATTGGCAGATATTTGTTATTTCCAGCTATATTTATTTAAGTTTTTATTTAATCGGTATTGCCAGATATTTATTTATTTATTGGCAGATATTTCAAGCATTTATTTAGTTATTTATCAATTGGTATTGGCTGATATGTAATATTTTGGGCAAAATTTATTTATGTATCTTTTTTTTTTTTACCATTTTGTGAGATATTTGATTTCAGTCACATTCCACAATTAAACAATCATTTTAATGAAGCTAAATATAAATTATGAGAAATAAAAATGAGTATTTCACCTCAAAAGAGCATTGAGCGTCTTATAGTCTTTAGTTCATTTGTCACTTGACTAAAGCAAAACGACGAATCGTTCATGAACGACCAATCACTAATGTGAGCTTCATCTCATGTTGAGGTGTGTGTGTGTGTGTGTGATGTTGTGTGTGTGTTTGTTTTCCTGATCCCAGTTCTCCGTGTAATCGCACTCCTGTGACGTGTCTGTCTCCCCCCCTGAGTCCCAGACCTCACGTTCATCACTGATTTGATGGTGTTTTGGTCTAAAGTGATGACAACCACAACTCTGTGCCAGCGGAAACACACGCTCACACACAGACGAAACATAAAGACGTCCATCTGTTTGTGTGTAGTGCACGTACTGAGACCCAGAAAGACCAAATGGAGACTTTAATTTTACATTAGATGCTCCAGAAAAATCACATGGAGTCTTGAGTCGAATTTTTTCCAATTATTAATGAAAGACCTTTTTTTTTTTTTGTCACCAAATAGAATTGTAAAAATAATGATTGTGTTCAAACGGGTTATCAGAATGTTTTTTAGTCTCCAGTCCTAAATGATATTAAAACATTGATATAGGAGAATTTGTCTCCTGATGTTTCTCCTATATAAAGACGCTAGCAATCTCACATTAGTTTAGGTCTTATGGTTTTTGGCCGCCATATCTCAGCAGCACCAGAATAGCATAGAGAGATCTGTTCATGTTTGCAGTTCCCTTTGCTGCTGTTCTCCACTAATACAGCATCTAGTCAACAAATTAATTACTGTATAATGTAACCGAATGTAACCGAACCGAATGATATGAAAACACGTACGGTAATGTACTGTATAACACACTGTCTGATTTAAATACATATCTGAAGTGCAGCGCAGCCTCTTGAGTCAAGACAAACTCCACGAGGCGTCAGTGATGGGTTTATTTGGCCTCTAGAGGGCGCTCTCGTACTGTATAATGATATGAAAACACGTACGGTAATGTACTGTATAACATACCGTCTGTTTTAAATCCGCATCTGAAGTGCAGCGCAGCCTCTCGTGTCAAAACAAACTCCACGAGGCGTCAGTGATGGGTTTATTTGGCCTCTAGAGGGCGCTCTCGTACTGTATAATGACAACAGACGCTTATCACCCGCTCCAGCAACAGACGCGGCAACACGGAAAAACCATTGCAATGGACTTTTGCTCAGAACCGACTGATCCAGCAATCGGTTATCGTGCCGATTAATCGGGAAAACCAATCAATCGGTCGTTCTTTATATATCAGTATTGACAGATGTTAATTTTTAGACAGATTTATTTATTTATTTGGTTCTTGCAGATATTTGGTATTTTAGGCAGTATTTATTGAATTATTTATTTAATCGGTAGTGGCTATTTGTTTGGATATTTGTTCGAGTCACTTTTTTTATGTAGCGCTTTACACAATACAGTTTGTTTCAAAGCATCTTTACAGTGATAACAGGAAAATTAATGCGTTTCTGCCGTTGTTCAGTTCAGTGTTGATTCAGTTCCATTGTAAAGATCATCAATTATTAAATTAGTTAATTTCTTCTATAAAGCAGTTCTGCAGAAAACAGTGATGTCGTCGTCCAGCTTAGTTCAGTTCTCATAGTGTCAGTACAGTCAGATCAATAAAATTGTTGAATATTAAATAAGAATATTGAATAATTTATTTAATCGGTAGTGGCAATTTGGCAGTAATTTGATATTTTAAGTTCAGATTGACCGAAAATCGGTTTTACCGATATTGATGCATAACTAGACTATCAGTTGAGGGACAGAAAGCTCTTTTTATTTTCATTTAAAAGATCCTCATTTGTGTTCCGAAAAATAAATTAAAGTCTTACGGGTTTGGAACGACATGAGAGAGAGTAATTAATGACAGAATTTAAATTTGTGTGTGACCTAACCCTTTAAGCATTTTTCCATAATCAAATATCGGTTTTGTAATATCGTATTCACCGATAAATGGCGCCATCTTGTGGGTGTTTTGAGGCCGCCATTAAAGCACTGCGGTCAACAATGGTGTTCACAGGTAAAGTTCCTTGCTTTGCTTTGATTAATAAACTTTATTTACCATAACAGCCATTAATGCAAATGTATCGGTTCTGCATATCGGTTATTGGGCATAAAAAATGCTAATAATCTGTATCGGTTATAAAACAATCTGCAATATTTTATCAATAACATTGGCAGATATTTGAAATTTCAGACATTGCTTATTTTACAATCTCTATTGGCAAATACTTGATATTAATCAGGTGAAATGGACTCTCTCTACAGAGAACACTAGCATGCTGTCTAGTTGAACTTCTTAAATGATATCGGTTTTACCGATATTGATGCATAACTAGACTATTAATCAGTTGTGTTCTGAAAATGAATGAAAGTCTTATGGGTTTGGAATGACATGAGGGAGAGTAATTAATGACAGACTTTTCATTTTTGTGTGACCTAACCCTTTAAGTATTTTTCCATAATCAAATATCGGTTTTGTAATATCGTATTCACCGATAAATGGCGCCATCTTGTGGGTGTTTTGAGGCCGCCATTAAAGCACTGCGGTCAACAATGGTGTTCACAGGTAAAGTTCCTTGCTTTGCTTTGATTAATAAACTTTATTTACCATAACAGCCATTAATGCAAATGTATCGGTTCTGCATATCGGTTATTGGGCATAAAAAATGCTAATAATCTGTATCGGTTATAAAACAATCTGCAATATTTTATCAATAACATTGGCAGATATTTGAAATTTCAGACATTGCTTATTTTACAATCTCTATTGGCAAATACTTGATATTAATCAGGTGAAATGGACTCTCTCTACAGAGAACACTAGCATGCTGTCTAGTTGAACTTCTTAAATGATATCGGTTTTACCGATATTGATGCATAACTAGACTATTAATCAGTTGTGTTCTGAAAATGAATGAAAGTCTTATGGGTTTGGAATGACATGAGGGAGAGTAATTAATGACAGACTTTTCATTTTTGGGTGAACTAACCCTTTAAGCATTTTTCCATAACCGAATATCGGTTTTGTAATATCGGATTCACCGATAAATGGCGCCATTTTGTGGGTGTTTTGAGGGTAGATGAGTCAACAATGGTGTTCACTGGGAAAGTAATTTGCTTTGCTTTAATTAATAAACTGTATTTACCATAACAGCCATTAATGCACAAATATCAATTCTGCATATCGGTTATTGGGCATATATTAAATGCTAATAATCTGTATCGGTTATAAAAAAGAAATCGGCAATATTTTACAATAATGATATTTCAGATATTATTTATTTATTTGTTTTACAATCTCTATTGGCATATAGTTGATATTTATCAGGCGATATGGACTCTCTCTCTATAGAGAACACTAGCATGCTGAACTTCTGAAATGATGTCGCTATAATCGCAGGTGTTTTTGATCTAGTTGTGCTTCATCTGACTCACTAAACTCAATTCTCCATCTCGTACATGAGCCGTGTGTTTCTCTGTGTGTTCTGGACACGTCGAGGCTCGTTCTTCTTCAGTTCAGCGTGTCGTTCTTTAATGGCTCTGAATATGCTTCTGCCATGCACTATTTATAGCTGCATCCTAATTATCTGTGACCCACACGCGCACAAATACTTAACTCTGCGCCACACATGAAACAGAACAAACCGGCACTGAGGAAACATTTGCTCCTTTGTGAGATGAAATAAGATTGTGCTGATGTTGGTTTTAGGATTCGTTGTTTTGTTTTGGAGAGCATTTGGTGAAACTGATTAGCAACCACCTAGCAACCCCCTAGAACACACTAGCAACCACATAGCAACCACCTAGCAACCCACTAGAACACACTAGCAACTACATAGCAACCCCCTAGAACACACTAGCAACCACATAGCAACCCCCTAGAACACGCTAGCAACCACCTAGCAGCCCCCTAGAACACACTAGCAACCACATAGCAACCACCTAGCAACCCCCTAGAACACACTAGCAACCACATAGCAACCACATAGCAACCCCCTAGAACACGCTAGCAACCACCTAGCAACCCCCTAGAACACACTAGCAACCACATAGCAACCACCTAGCAACCCCCTAGAACACACTAGCAACCACATAGCGATGCACTATAGAAACTATTTGGTCGGGTTTGCATTGGACAGCAGATGCTGGTTTAGTGGATTTGTTAAACCGATAATGCCATTTATAAATTGTATTATTACGCTTACCAGTTTATCTATCTATCGATCTTTGCAGATATTTTATGTATTTGTTTAATTGGTATAGTCAGATATTTTATATTTCCGGCAATATTTATTTATTTGTTTGTTTGCTTATTTTTTATTCATTTATTTGCTTATCTAATTATCATATTGACAGATATTTTATATTTCCAGTATTAATTATTTATTTATTTATTTACTTATGTAATTATCGATATTGACAGTTTTTTTTAATATTTCCAGCAATATTTTATTAATTTATTTAATCGGTATTGTCAAATATTTGATATTTATGACAATATTTATTTATTTGTTTGCTTATTTGTTTATTTACTTTTGTAATTACCGGTATTAACAGATATTTAATATTTCTAGCAATATTTATATATTTATGTAATTGGTATTGTCAGATATTTGATATTTCCGGTACTATTTATTTATTTATTTGCTTATTTCATTATCGGTATTGACAGATATGTGATATCTCGGGACATATTTTATTTATTTATTTAATTGGTATTGTCAAATATTTGATATTTATGGCAATATGTATTTATTTATTTACCTATGTAATTAGCATATTGACAGATATTCAAGTCAGTCAGGTCAAGTCATCTTCATTTATATAGCGCTTTTAACAATGGATTGTTTCAAAGCAGCTTTACAGAGATAAACATATAATTTAAGGTAACAGATTGTTTTGCCGTTATAGCGGTTCTTGAATAATGTTACTTCCAGCTAAAGTTAAAAGATATACAGAATACAGATATTCAATATTTCTAGCATTATATTTATGTAATTGGTATTGTCAGATATTTGATATTTCCAAAAATATTGAATTAATGAATTATTTTCTAATAGGTGTCAGATATTTGATATTTTGGGCAGTATTTATGAATTAATGGTATTGGCCGCTCTGTCATGTGTTTAGCATTGACCCACAGCATCTGTCGTGTGTGTTTCCTCAGGTGTGTGTGCTGACAGACATCATCATGCTCAGAGTCTCTCGGTGATCCGGTCCATCCCATGATTCCACAGCAGGCCGCCCCATGCCAGCCCGTAACCACGGCGACCGCGCGGGCCGTTTGAGTGGATGAGCCGCCAGCCTCCAGTGATGTGATGCACAGGTTTGAGGTTCTTGGGATTGTGGGGGAAGGTCAGTACCGTCACACGAGCTGAAATACAGCACTCTAACTAGTCCTTTCAACTCTGAGTGTTGTTGAATGAAACCTGATGTGGGTCCTAATTTCATTCGGACAAAACTGTGCAATTAATGTGTGTGTTTTTGGCAAATAATATCCTGGCAAAGAAGAAGACTCAAAATTGCACAGTGGTGTCTGTCTGGAGTAGGAAAATGTTGGACAAATAGAAAATTTGTATACAAAGCAGAATATACTGTATATATATATTATGGTATATTCTGCTTTGTATACAAATTTTCTATTTTGTATAAAATAAAATGCTTATTAAATGCATTGAAGGGGTCATACCATCTTATATATATATATATATATATAAGATGGAAGTACCCCTTCAATGCATTTAATAAGCATTTTGTTTTGTTGTACTCCTATATATATTCTACCGTTCAAGTTTGTTGTCAGTGGGATTTTTTTTGAAGAATTAACACTTTTATTCATCAAGGATGCATTAAATTGATCAAAAGTGACAGTAAAGACATTTACAATGTTATAA
>JARWKJ010000021.1:3377727-3402727 GCA_029959095.1 Rhinichthys osculus | reverse complement strand
TCTACTGTCTCTCACATTTCTACACATCTACTGTCACTCACATTTCTACACATCTACTGTCACTCACACATTTCTACACATCTGCTGTCACTCACATTTCTACACATCTGCTGTCACTCACATTTCTACACATCTGCTGTCACTCACATTTCTACACATCTGCTGTCACTCACATTTCTACACATCTACTGTCACTCACACATTTCTACACATCTACTGTCACTCACATTTCTACACATCTGCTGTCACTCACACATTTCTACACATCTGCTGTCACTCACACATTTCTACACATCTACTGTCACTCACATTTCTACACATCTACTGTCACTCACATTTCTACACATCTACTGTCACTCACACATTTCTACACACATTTCTACACATCTACTGTCACTCACACATTTCTACACATCTGCTGTCACTCACATTTCTACACATCTGCTGTCACTCACATTTCTACACATCTGCTGTCACTCACATTTCTACACATCTGCTGTCACTCACATTTCTACACATCTACTGTCACTCACACATTTCTACACATCTACTGTCACTCACATTTCTACACATCTGCTGTCACTCACACATTTCTACACATCTGCTGTCACTCACATTTCTACACATCTACTGTCACTCACATTTCTACACATCTACTGTCACTCACATTTCTACACATCTACTGTCACTCACACATTTCTACACATCTGCTGTCACTCACATTTCTACACATCTGCTGTCACTCACATTTCTACACATCTGCTGTCACTCACATTTCTACACATCTGCTGTCACTCACATTTCTACACATCTACTGTCACTCACATTTCTACACATCTACTGTCACTCACACATTTCTGCACATCTGCTGTCACTCACACATTTCTACACATCTGCTGTCACTCACACATTTCTACACATCTGCTGTCACTCACACATTTCTACACATCTACTGTCACTCACATTTCTACACATCTACTGTCACTCACATTTCTACACATCTACTGTCACTCACACATTTCTACACATCTGCTGTCACTCACATTTCTACACATCTGCTGTCACTCACATTTCTACACATCTGCTGTCACTCACATTTCTACACATCTGCTGTCACTCACATTTCTACACATCTGCTGTCACTCACACATTTCTACACATCTACTGTCACTCACATTTCTACACATCTGCTGTCACTCACACATTTCTACACATCTATTGTCACTCACACATTTCTACAAATCTACTGTCACTCACATTTCTACACATCTACTGTCACTCACATTTCTACACA
This sequence comes from Rhinichthys osculus, assembly GCA_029959095.1. Classification (NCBI taxonomy): domain Eukaryota; kingdom Metazoa; phylum Chordata; class Actinopteri; order Cypriniformes; family Leuciscidae; genus Rhinichthys; species Rhinichthys osculus. The sequence continues at coordinate 3,401,433 of JARWKJ010000021.1, read as the reverse complement.
TCTACTGTCACTCAAACATTTCTACACATCTGCTGTCACTCACATTTCTACACATCTGCTGTCACTCACATTTCTACACATCTGCTGTCACTCACATTTCTACACATCTGCTGTCACTCACATTTCTACACATCTACTGTCACTCACACATTTCTACACATCTACTGTCACTCACATTTCTACACATCTGCTGTCACTCACATTTCTACACATCTACTGTCACTCACATTTCTACACATCTACTGTCACTCACACATTTCTACACATCTACTGTCACTCACATTTCTACACATCTACTGTCACTCACATTTCTACACATCTACTGTCACTCACACATTTCTACACATCTGCTGTCACTCACACATTTCTACACATCTGCTGTCACTCACACATTTCTACACATCTGCTGTCACTCACATTTCTACACATCTGCTGTCACTCACATTTCTACACATCTACTGTCACTCACATTTCTACACATCTGCTGTCACTCACATTTCTACACATCTACTGTCACTCACACATTTCTACACATCTGCTGTCACTCACATTTCTACACATCTGCTGTCACTCACACATTTCTACACATCTGCTGTCACTCACATTTCTACACATCTGCTGTCACTCACACATTTCTACACATCTGCTGTCACTCACACATTTCTACACATCTGCTGTCACTCACACATTTCTACACATCCGTCACTCACCGTATTTGTGTTTTTTAAAGGGACAGCTCGCCTAAAAATGACCATTCTGTCATCATTTATTCCCATTTAACCATTGTGTCAGTCCTAACTGTGCTCTTTTAGTATGATTCAATTAGATTTTATTTTTATATTTTCTGTTTTAATTTGAATTTTAGCTAGAGTTCAAGTAAATAATTTGTTTTAAGTTTAGATTTAGTTTAGTTTTAGTTATTTGAGAACTGCAACTTAAACTAAATAAATGTGAGAAATTAGGTTTCCAATAAGGTTTCCTCTGCAACCAGATAAAATAAAATAAGATTATTATTATTAATATATTTTGTTTTTTATTGATTTAGTTTTAGTTAACAATAATAACCCTAGTTCCAAATCTTTGACTTGTTTTTCTTCTGTGCAGTTTTATTTATATACTATTATAGTCTTTATTGATATTTGAATTGACTTTTCTTGTTTATATTTTCAGTTTTCCTTTTAATTTCAGTTAATATATAATTAACATATTTTATATTTGCTTCGATATTTTGAACGCCAGACTCCAGATAACATTTCAGTTTATTTGTATGGGAAAAAAATAAACACAGAGACGTTCTTCAAAACATCATCTTCGTGTGTGAACGTCATTTTAGAGGAACTGTCCCTTTAAGTATTTTGGCTAATATGAATGCGCTTACAGCAACAAAAACAGTAGTAATTCCAACTCTGCACACATTTTAAAATTTCTTTCCTGAAATTATTTTGCAACACATTTTGTGTACTGTTCATACACAAAACAGCACTACTCACATAAGTTTATGAGGCCAAACTTCCCCTAATTCTGTGTGGCAGCATGATAATGATAATTAGATAAACTCATTATGTGCAACTGCTCTTCATTGTGTTGTGTTAGTGCTGAAAAGGCTTCTTGTTTAGTAAAACTGACAATTGTCAAAAACAATATTTGTGCTTAAATATACCGAGTCCTTGTTATATGTTCTCCTTATTCAGGAAAAATGGAAAACAAATGCTGATGGAATGGAAACTTGCTCCTGTAAAACAGGTCACATAGTTCCACTTTTATGGCCTCGTTTTCTTGTTTTTCTTCTATCCCAGCTCTGTCAAAAGCAGGTTAAGCTAGATATGTCGTGAAGATTAGCCTGTTTCACTTGATCATCAAGATTCACTTGCAGAAACTGGTCATTCCTCCTTCCCTGATTGGTGGAGGCGAGTGTGACGCTCCTCCTGATTGGCTGAGGCGGAGGAGTGGGCGGGGCTCGGCAGTGTAGTTTACCAGCATCACATCTTTATTGCACATTGAGTCGAATATGGACTCTGCAGGACATTCGCAGCACGAGTGTGTGTGTGTGTGTGTGTGTGTGTGCGTGTGTGTGAACGCGCCGTTCTTTTGGTCTGTCTTCATTTTGCATCAGTGCTGCACTGATGTCATCGCATTTGTGAAGCGGAGGATAAATAACGAGAAACAAACCGTCACTCTGCTTCACATGATACCAGTGGAAAAATGTTTTGCTTCTCAGATGTTTGCTTTGAGAAATAAGAATAACTCGCATCCAGATGTCAGATGTCCATGATTTGAAAAGAAATGTTTGAGTTCATATATTGAAGACTTTTGACTGCAGACATTGATATCCTGAGCAGATCTCGAGACACCAGTGTTGTTATGGTTAACTAAAACGATTAAAAATTATTTTTGTTAATTGAAATAGGCCTAAAGTTTAACACTTAAAATTTAAACTTAAAAAAAAAACGTAACTGTTTCTGAACTCCTGAAACGCCTCCATTGTATCTTGAGTTTCTTCCGGGAACGAACACGTCACAATATTCCTCATTATAATAATTAATGCGCAGAATAAAGGGGCGGGGCCTGGTTGAGTTAGTTAGTAGTGTGTTAAACTGGCGGTTATGGAAAGGGGCGGGGAATTTCCCAAACACACTCAAAGCGCTCGACCAATCACAACACACCGATCCAGCCGACCAATCAGAGCACAGTGTGCTTTTCAGAAGGCGGGGCTTCATAGAGACAGGAATTAAACAGAGCGTTACTGACAGACTGGGAAAAGAGGAGCCGCAACAATGGAGAATATGAGGAAAATAATCAACATTCACGCAGGAAAACCTGTAGAGCCTGAAACTACATCAAGACTGTAAAAGGGCGTAATAGGTCGTCTTTAAAATATAAACTGAAAATATAAAAATAAAAGCTAATTAGAAATATAAATGTATACTATACTGTAAAAAAAAATATTTTTTAAGCTGTAAATGACGCAGATTATTGTAGTACATTTGACAAGAAAACAGTATTTTTAGTATTTAGTATAGTATAGTATAGTATTTAATTCAATGTATTACCGTTTCTTTTATTATTTGTGATATTTGCTAGCAATTTCTGAGTAAAAATATTTTTTAGTGTATGTATATAAATAACACTGAGAGACGTATGAGATTGATTACTGGTGTGTTTTTCTCAAGAGAAACATCTGAAAAGCAGGATTCTTCATCACAAGTCTCCGTTTGCTCTCCATTTAATCTCATTGCTGTGTAATTGAGATATTAAAGAGATTTAATGTCTGGCTTTTCTTCAATGCTGAAGTAAAAATCATTCCGATCCATAATAAATGTCTTTTCCTTTTCATTATTCATGACAGTGAAGTGATCAAATCTTAACATCTTATTATGTCAGCAGAATATGAAACGGTGGCTCCATCATCGTTAATCATATGAATCATCTTTTTTGGGGGGAAAAACACACACTGTGCTTTTGAGTTCTTCTCTACAGTTAGTCCAGTTTATATATATTATATATATTTGCTATTATGCCAAAAAAAAATGCATAGAAAAACAAAAAGCTCACAGAAAAAGCATACATAATCAGTTATTGATATTTTGTTGGTTCTATCTTGTTTTTGCATGTGATCGTCAACCAGTGGATCTCTGAGCTGAGTGAGTGAGTGAGTGAGTGAGTGAGTGAGTGAGTGGAGGCGGGGCTCATTTGCATATTAATAGAACCGCGTATACTAAATGAGGCAAGGGTGCCGAGTTACATTCAAGATATTTTAAGGCATGGAGACATTTTTTTCCAAGGAAAAAACGCTTAAATATGTCATTTTGGTGATTAAAGGTGAGTTTTAAGGGATAAAATGATTGATTACAGGGGACTTTAAACCATAACTGATACTCGCATAAACTCTAACTGTACAGAAACTGTAGATACTCGCAAAGACAGGAATTTTGACACATTATGTATTTGTGTATTTTGATCGGGTTAAGCTCAATAAGGAGGCAGAAAAAACTAATTTCAGTACTCACACACCCTTCATGCGTCTCTAAGAAAACGCATGTGTAACACTATATTGGATATGTGCGTCAGGTCTTAAAGTGACAGCAGCCTAATAAACCTGCTGCCAAATTATGAGATAATATTAAAATATCTATATGGTAGCGCTGTGCAATTAATTGAATTTCGATTTCGATTTTGGCTCCCAACGATCTAGTACAATCGAGTAAAAATGATTATTTTGCCATGTTCTGTTTTGCAAGAACACTCTTATTTTGTCTTGTGTTCTGAATGACACGCGCACATCCGCCCCTCCCGAAGCCATAAACTCTCTCAGCTTGAATGTTTAAACTGATAAGACTTAAAAAGAAGTGAAAATTATCAACTTTAGTTATGATGCAATGCTGGCCCGATTGTGCAAGTGACAGTTCCGTCATGTCCCGACTCCTAAATGGGAGAGTGTAGTTTTGACGCTTGCCTTGTCCAACCCATTTTGAGAGACAGAGAGTGAGAAGACGCAGCATTACATCTTGGAAAATGTTTTAAAATGATAGATTTGATTTTGTAATCTGTGTGGATTAATTTAGGTTACTCGTACAATGTACATGCTAAATGAATAGAAGGAATTTCCCGCATTATAAGTGGTAGACCTGCGGGAATTATTAAAATACTTATTGAAGTATTATCTGTTATTTATTGTATTTTAATAGTTTAAGTACAATAAATGTTAAAATTTCGATTTTTTTTAAGAATTGTTAAAAAAGGTGTCTTTTTAATAAATGCAACACGTTCCCAAAGTCATGTGAAATAATCGTGTTACATAATCGTGACTGACCAAAATAATCGTGATTGTGATTTTTTTTCATAATTGAGCAGCCCTACTATAGCAGTTTTTCCCCCATATTATGGATGTCAAAATGTGGCCAGTGAAAATGCTGAGTGGCTTTTGGAGAACCACTTGCCACAGTGGCTGCTGAGCAAAAAAGTTCATGTCAAGCCCTGATAAATTTCTACTGGTTAATCGTGTCTCCCAGTATATCGCCGCCCACCCCTACTATGAACTCAATATTGACTATTGGTGGGGGGAAAAACCATTCTGTTTAGTATCACGATATTTTGCGCACACAATTATATCGATACAGTTGCGTAAAGTATTGCAATATTTAATTAGAAAATTATCTGTTTTACTTCCGGGTTTTCTCCATTGGATTTCTTGGAGCTTACTCTGATAATTTACATTTGCGTATCACATCCACAAGGTGGCGCTTGCTGCGGTGCTTTGTTTTCAACAGAAAATTCAAATGAAAATGGCTTTCCCATCACAACCGGCTGAACACGATGCTCCGTCTTCTTTCAAATCGAAAGTGTGGGTAAATTTCGGTATTCATCAAATAGCGTGTAGTAAAAACGTTGACATTATTTATATGGTTATTCTCAGGTTAATGTTACTCTATTATGTCTGCTTTATGTAATAAGGTCCTGTGTCCTGAGTTTTCAAGGACAAAGTTTTTGCACTATCCTCCTAAGTTTTTGCACTTCACTTAATGTGTAGAAGATAATGTTCACATAATTAAATGTGATATTTGTAGTGAGTTGAGCAGTCTTATTTTCCTCATTTTTTTAATGCCTTTGAATAATATGGGGGACATGAATTGCAATATATCGCAGAATCGAATCGCAAAACTTGCTGTATCGCAATATGTTAAGAATCGCAATAATATAGAATCATGGCCCAAATATCGCAATACTATTGAATCGTCACATTTTTGCCAATTCCCACCCCTAATATTGAGCTTAATAACCGAGTAGCCCTAATATACTCTATAAGAGTAGCTGTTGACATTGTGCAGGTTGTGCTAAACGTGATTCTGAGGTTGTTCTGGGATCTGTTGTTCGGATGAGCTCAGATCCTGCGGGACTGGAGAATTGTGCCACAGATAGAGCCAGAACCATCAAAAAACACAAACACCCGCGTGCCAGTTTGCGGCTTGTTTGGGCTAAATGCGCTCATATGAGATTTATAATGAATCAGGCTGATTAAACGAATGTGTTGGCAGCGATTTGTTCCACGGTTGCGTCCCCGTCCCGAAGGTCTTAAGAGAAAGCAAGATGTTCTTACGGTTCTCTTAACCTCTCTCTCTCTTTGTCAGGTGTGTAAATCAATGCCTCGTCTTTCTCCGTCCTCCTCCCTTCAGTCGCTTTATTCATCAGACACAAAACGCTCAGGGTTTGTTTGGACGGGGGTTTTGGCACGGCTGCATGAATCTGCTGAGAATCCTGTTTACAAAGACAGGTAGAAGTGGGTGAAAGTTTGAGTAAAACCTGTTTGTTTCTCTCTCTTTCTCTGGCAGGAGCTTACGGTGTCGTCCTGAAGTGCAGACACAAGGTACGAGCTCAGTGTTGTTCTCTGGAGAGACTTCAAATCACGTTTTCATGCACACAACAAGTCATTTCATGTATTTTAGCTCATTTGCAGCTTTAAAGGATTTTTTAAAAAAGAAATTAAAGGATTAGTTCACTTCAGAATTTAAATTTCCTGATAATTTACTCTCCCCCACGTCATCCAAGATGTTCATGTCTTTCATTCTTCAGTGGAAAAGAAATGAAGGTTTTTGAGGAAAACACTCCAGGATGTTTCTCCATATAGTGACTTCAATGGGGTCCAACGGGTCGAAGGTCCAGATGTGAGTTTCAGTGCAGCTTCAAAGTCTCGACACGATCCAGCCGAGGAATAAGAGTCTTATCTAGACAAACCAGCGCCCATTTTATACAAAAAATGTGAAAAAATGTAAAAGGTAAAAAAAAGTATTAACCGCAAATGCTCGTCTCGCACGTAATCACGTTGAAAGGTCACGCGTGTTCCGGTTCAGAAATGTAGAGTAGGGCGAAAAACTCGTTGTTTTTATTTGTATTAAATTTTTTTGTAAATGGCGTTTGACTTAGTCTTTGCACGTTCGCTTTGTAAACACTAGGTCGGTACTTCCGCCTACGTCACGCTTGACCTTTCAACGTGCTTACGCAATGTGTGTCGCATCACAGCTAGTGCTAGACTTGCATTAGTGGTTAAAAAGTATATATATCTTAATTTTTTTGTATAAAATGGCAGATGGTTTGACTAGATCAGACTCTTATTCCTCGGCTGGATCGTGTCGAGACTTTGAAGCTGCACTGAAACTCACATCTGGACCTTCGACCCGTTGGACCCAATTGAAGTCACTATATGGAGAGAATCCTGGATTGTTTTCCTCAAAAAACATAATTTCTCTTCGACTGAAGAAATAAAGACATGAACAGTAAAATAAATAGTAAATTATCAGGAAATTGTAATTCTTTAAAAAGTGTAATATTGGAATAATAAAGATTTTTAAATGTTTTTGTTTAAAGTCTCTTCTGCTCATCAAGGGTGGATTTATTCGATCAAAAATACAGTAAAAAAAATATATATATTTCTATGTAAAATTACTGTTTTCTATGTGAATATCTAGTAAAGTGTAATTTATTCCTGTGATCAAAGCTGTATTTTCAGCATCATTACTCCAGTCTTCAGTGTCACATGATCCTTCAGAAATCACTCTAATATGATGATTTGATGCTCAAGAAACATTTATTATTTCTGATTTTTTTCTGTGCATTATGCTGTATAATAGTTTCCTCGTGTTAAAATGGTCCCGATAGTAACAGGTTTCTGTTGAGTGTCCGTGATGTGACATATGTGCGTTTATCTATTAATATCTCCTCCGGTTATGAGCAGTGCTGGTCCGTATCCCCGCGGCCGTGAGACAGATGGTCCTCAGCCTCGATCTGTTAACACACACACACACACTCTCTGACCCGAACACACTCGGTTCACTCCATCTGCTGCTCTCACCTGCAGTGTTTTGCTGTTGGACCGATGCTCACGGCGTGTCACGCTTCATTCTCACACTTCTGCTCTACTGTTGCAGTGTGCAGAGAAGTGTGTGTTGGTTTCACTGACTGTAGATTTATTTACATTAATAGAAATGAACTCAGTTTGATTTCGGATCTGTTTATATGAACCCTAAATGTTGCAATCCGATTCAGATATTCACGAACAATTCTTCAGTGCATGAGCAGTTTCCAGTCGCCACATTCATATCAAATTTGATGTATTTATTTAAATAAAATTTATTTCATCTTTTTTTTTAAAAATCACATTTATTTATTTCAATCAAATTTGACTTATTTTAATAATTTCTTTATTTTAATCAAATGTATTATTTATTTATATATTAATTTCAATCAAATTTGACTTATTTAATAATTTTTTATTTTAACCAATGTATTTTTTTCAATCAAATTGGACTTATTTTAATAATTTTCTTTTTAAAACCAAATGTATTATTTTTTTATTTCAGTCAAATTTGATTTATTTAATATTTTTTATTTTGATTAAATTATTTATTTATCAGTATTTAATCTATATTTTTATTTTAATCAAATTAATTTATTAATTTATTAAAATCAAATTTACTTATTTTTATCTTTTTATTTTAGTCTAAGTTATTAAATTATTTTAATCAAATGTGATATATTTGATTTTTTTTATTTTGAATTTTTTCCAGTTTTTCTCTCAGCTTTTCCCCTGACCCTGTTCACTGAGAATGCACTTACTTTCCATTAAGTTTTGCATTATAGTACATTATTTAGTGTATTATTATTGTAGCCTAATTTATTATGCGCTGCCTAATTGTTTGATGTCGATCAGATTATTTCTGATCACCCTTTCAATCTGATTGAGAATTCGGCTTGAGCTTATTCAGATCGACTGATATTTACATGAAAGCTTTTCCATCAATCCCATTATAAATGGATTATTAAGTGCATTTAAAGGTATAGTGGTCTGTGATGCTCGTGATTTTCTGTTCTCATGAGCACTCGCCGTAAAGCAAAACACCTGCTATAATATAATGAAATATTTGCAGTTTGTATATTGCATGACATTAAATCAGATCTGCATATGGCCCTTTAAGACTAATGTATACAAGTATATGAACACGAGCTGTTGCTGTCCTGGAGTGCATTGAAATGTATCAGCACAAGCATATAGCGGTTAGCAGTGTAAACTGTCTCCTTCTAGAGTCCAGATCAATGTGTGTGTGCGTGTGTGCGTGTGTGTGTGTGTGCGTGTGTGTGTGTGCACTGCTGCACCTGGCCATTGACATGAAAGAAACCCAGCCAGAATAAAGGGAATTATCCGCTGTATAATTCACACTGACTGTGATCTACTGCCAACACACACACACACACACACACACACTCAATATAGCCTCAAACGCTCGGTCAGTGCATTGCAAGCATGCACTCTTTTAAAACGCACTTCACATGTGATTTTGCATCATCATGAATGTGGCCGTTTTAACTAACGATATTTTAGGTCGTTCTGATGACAGTATTTGATCCGACAGAAACTGACCGTTCACACTCACGTCCACGAGATCAGGAGTGTTCAGTCCTTTACATTTAATCATTTAGCAGACGCTTTATAAATATGTGGGAAAATGATATGCGTTACTATATTACTGTACGGTTAGATGTATTGTTTATTTTCATAATTTTGTTCATTTGGATCATATTCATTTTTTTTTATATATTTTATTTATTATATCATTTTATTTATTTATTATTTATTTATTAAACTTTATTTATTATATATAATCATATATAGATTTGTTTTTATTATTTGTTTTTATTTATTTATTTCAAACAAATGTATTTTTTGTTTTAAATAAATAGATTAGTAATTTATATATATAAATGCATAATTAATTAGTAATGAATTATAATGTATTTATTTATTTATTAAAAATATATTTATTAATAATTAATAAATAAATTATTAATTTATTTAAATCAGTGCTATTTATTTGAAAGAATTTTTTTATTCTAGCCAAATGTATTTAGTTAGTTCAATCTTACTTTTATTATTTATTTTATTTTAAGATTTATTTATTTATTTATTAGTGCGGTCAAATCGATTAATCGTGATTAATCACATCTAACAAAAGTTTGTAAATACACACACACACACACACACACACATATATATATGTATATATACAAAGTTTTACATTGGATGCGATTAATCGCTTTGACAGCACTATTATTTAATTCAATTTATACAAGTTTCTATCTAAACTTTTCCCCCTTTTTGTGTTTTTTCAAACTGTAATTAGTTCTATTGTTGTCACATGACATTATTTAATTCTGTCCTGGTAGAATATAAATCAAAAATAGAAGCAGTGAAACTAACAATAGGACAACAATATGCCAGTACTGTGACCCTTCCCAGTTTAATCTAACGCAGTACGTGTACTTCTTTTTTTATATATAAAGATAATAGATATAGAATAGAAAGTGTTAGTATTAATGGATCAAGTGTTGCGGAATAAGATGCGTCTTCAGCCGTTTCTTGAGAATGGTCAGGATCTTTGTGTAAAAATATCTCAGCCTTTGACAGTCCAATCAAGACATTTGTCAAGCACAGTGCATTGTGGGAGTTTTGTGTTGTAACTGATCAGAGCTGATCATGATAATAACACATCTGAAGGTTTGATTGACAGGTGTGTGTGATCGTGTCTCGTCGATCTACAGGCCTCGGTCACTCCTCATGTTAACACTTTTGGTCTCGCTGGCTTCATTCTGAATGACTGGAGATCTGTGTGAAGCTGAGCGTTAGATGCGGGAGAGCTTGAGTAACGTCGACGTGTTGAACACACACAGCTGGCTCTGGTTCTGTGACTGTGTTTCAGCGACTGACACTGAGAGTGGGTTTAATGTCACGGACACACACACATAATGAAAATCCCCTCGTATAGAGAAAATTATACTGTGAAAAAATCAAAGCAATGAATTAAAATAAAAAAATCCTATTAAGCCGATTTAAGAGCCGAGTTAGGTGTATATTTAAATTATTTATTTATTTATTTAAATTTGTTATTAAAATATATATTTTTTAAATTATGATCATTTTACATTATAAAAAACGAATTATATGTACCTATTTCTTTTATTTTAATGGTTATTTAGTTACATTTGACACTATTTTTCTCTTAACCTTTTATCTGATCCTTAAGTACCGTTGAATTTAAATGTTAATTTACATTTTTATTTAATATGTTATTTATCTTAATTTTAATATGTATTTGTTTTATTTTAATGTTTATTTAGAATTTATTTATTTACATTTTACACAAATTTTCTCTAAACTTTTCAATTCATTTATTTATATTAATTAATATTTGTAATTCGTTAATTTACATTATACACTATTATTTCTTTAACTTTTTAGCAGATTCTTTAGTACCTTTCAAATAAAATGTTAATTTAAATTTGTAATTTTATTTAATTAATTTTATTTTAATATGTATTTGTTTTTACTTTGTTTATTTACTGTTTTTTTTATTTTTATTTTTACACTATTATTCTCTAAGCTTTGCAGCAGATCCCTTAAGTATCTTTTAATTTAATTATTTTAATTTATATTTATTTATTTATTTATTTACGTTTTAGAATCACTTTTCAGCAGATCCCTTAGTACATTTATTTATTCTTTATTTTAATTTATATTTATTTATTTGTTTATTTGTTTTTAATATAATATATATATATATATATATATATATATATATATATATATATATAAAATATATTTAATCGATTTGATTTATTTATTTTTAACTTTTCAGCAGCCCTGTTGCAGTCCCATGTTCCTCAAAACATGTATTTTACACAATATTCACTTTTATTTACATTTTCTCTAAATATATCTGAGTGCTGGTAGATTGTGGTTATATTTCTGATAATCTGACAGGGTTGGCTCCGTTAACGGTCCATTGGTGGTTGATATATTGCTCTATCACTGATCATAGTTGATCGAGTTCAGCCTTTGCTTCCTTAAAGCAGTCTCTCATTTCCCACAATGCACCTGTGCTCTCCTCTCCAAGCGCACCGGGAGAAAGAGGTCAGCGTGTATTCTTAGTTACAGAGACGGTTTCTGCTTGTGTTTCACTGAAGGCTGTGGCTGGTGACTAACATCAACTTATAATCAGCAAATATAATCGTGCTTTGGCCTGTTTCTCTCCGCTCGAGTCTCGACATGCTTCTGAATGTATTTAACGAACATGAACGTCTAGTTTGTGTGTATTTAATTTCCCTCACCCAACGCGAGCTGTCAGATTTACGCCGCTCCAGACGAACCACGGCCCTGAACACTCACAAAATATAAAAACATAATTAAGAAATTAATTGTCCATTCTTAACCTGCCTTGTTGATAAGCACACTTTTAAAGACGACCTATAACGCCCTTTCTCAAAGTGTTGATGTTGTTTCAGGCTCGACTAGAACAGGTTTTCCTGCTTGAATGTTGATTATTCTCCTCATATTCTCCATTGTTGCGGCTCCTCTCTTCCCAGTCTGTCAGTAACGCTCGAAGCGCTCGACCAATCACAACACACTGCTCTAGCCGACCAATCAGAGCACAGTGTGCTTTTCAGAAGGAGGGGCTTCACAGAGACAGGAAGTAAACTGTATATGTGTGTGTTCACTGAGCACTGTATATGTGTGTGTTCATGCTCAGTGAACACACACATACAGTGTTCAGTGAACACACACATATACAGTGCTCAGTGAACACACACATATACAGTGCTCGGTGAACACACACATATACAGTGCTCAGTGAACACACACATATACAGTGCTCAGTGAACACACACATATACAGTGCTCAGTGAACACACACATATACAGTGCTCAGTGAACACACACATACAGTGTTCAGTGAACACACACATATACAGTGCTCAGTGAACACACACATATACAGTGCTCCGTGAACACACACATATACAGTGCTCAGTGAACACACACATATACAGTGCTCAGTGAACACACACACATACAGTGCTCAGTGAACACACACATATACAGTGCTCAGTGAACACACACATATACAGTGCTCAGTGAACACACACATATACAGTGCTCAGTGAACACACACATATACAGTGCTCAGTGAACACACACATATACAGCGCTCAGTGAACACACACATATACAGTGCTCAGTGAACACACACATATACAGTGCTCAGTGAACACACACATATACAGTGCTCAGTGAACACACACATATACAGTGCTCAGTGAACACACACATATACAGTGCTCAGTGAACACACACATATACAGCGCTCAGTGAACACACACATATACAGTGCTCAGTGAACACACACATATACAGCGCTCAGTGAACACACACATATACAGTGCTCAGTGAACACACACATATACAGTGCTCAGTGAACACACACACATACAGTGCTCAGTGAACACACACATATACAGTGCTCAGTGAACACACACACATACAGTGCTCAGTGAACACACACATATACAGCGCTCAGTGAACACACACATATACAGTGCTCGGTGAACACACACATATACAGTGCTCAGTGAACACACACACATACAGTGCTCAGTGAACACACACACATACAGTGCTCAGTGAACACACACACATAGAGTGCTCAGTGAACACACACATATACAGTGCTCAGTGAACACACACATATACAGTGCTCAGTGAACACACACATATACAGTGCTCAGTGAACACACACATATACAGTGCTCAGTGAACACACACATATACAGTGCTCAGTGAACACACACATATACAGTGCTCAGTGAACACACACACATACAGTGCTCAGTGAACACACACACATACAGTGCTCAGTGAACACACACATATACAGTGCTCCGTGAACACACACATATACAGTGCTCAGTGAACACACACACATACAGTGCTCAGTGAACACACACATATACAGTGCTCAGTGAACACACACATATACAGTGCTCAGTGAACACACACACATACAGTGCTCAGTGAACACACACACATACAGTGCTCAGTGAACACACACACATACAGTGCTCAGTGAACACACACATATACAGTGCTCAGTGAACACACACACATACAGTGCTCAGTGAACACACACATATACAGTGCTCAGTGAACACACTAACCCTCAACCAAACCCTAACAATAACTCAAACAGCAACACTACACACTGAAGAGAGATGAACATGTGAAGAACGCTGGCAGGGAACGAGTTAAAAGCTCCCACGAGTCTGAGCAAACGGTGAAATGTGTGTTTAGGCTGTTCACTTGTGTATCTTACCTGAGGCGTTTGGACCCCATCCAGTTGTAGCCACACCACACAAGCATGTGTTTGCGGAGGATAAATATGTAAACGCTTCTGTGCGGAGACACCGGGAGAAACCCAAAACCACAAGATCAGTTTTCCAGGAGCCGTTCTACTGAACGTGTGAGACGTTTGTCGTGTTGCTGATCTCAGATCTGTCGTGTTGGGGTTTGATAATGTCTCTCAGAGACTCAATAAAAATGTGCGTCTACACCATGAAATATGACACAGGCCGTTATTATTAGAGATTTTTGCCACAATCTTCAACTCTAATGCTTAATAATGCTTAATTGAAAAAAAAAAAACTTGACGATTCCACATTACTTAATTTTTTCGATTAAGCATCAAGTTTATTTACTTAAAAAAATGTAGGACACCCATTGCCTTAAAATTATTACACTTTTTACTGATGTTTTGATCAAATCTCTGTACTTTATTGACTTTATACACCCCTAAAAGGTTCATAGTAGGTGTGTATTAGTACTCTGAGGTGCTAAAGTGCACTTTTAAGGGGTAAAAAAGTTAGAAAGACGCACTTTTACGTTAAGCGTGTTTGTTTTAAAGCGGTTTAAACTTTCATCTGATTCAGTGTTTGCTCTGCAGAGGAATGCCGCTCACTGCCTAACCTGTGTGACCTCTGACCTCTGTCCTCCATATGTTTACATCTATTCTTTTAGCAGACGCTTTTATCCAAAGCGACTTACAAATGAGGAGAGCAATAGAAGCAGTGAAACTAACAATATGCCAGTGCTGTGAGCCTTCCCAGTTTAATCAGTTTATGTACTTTTATGTCTTTTTTTTTTTATAGATGACATAAGATGACATTGAGACGCTGATCGCTGGTGTTTCCGTGTTTCACCCGTCAGTGTTTGTGTTTCTGTGCAAATCATGCATCATTCATAGTGACAGTGTTTGTGGACTGATGTTGAACATCTGGACTGATGTTCCTCTAATGTGTGTGTTTGTTCTGATCCTCTCACTCCAGAACTATTCAGCTTCACACGTTAATTCACATCACACCAGTATTATACCAATATTAAATCAATATTATTATTTTTAAATTAAATACTCAATTTACAGTGAACATTACATTAATTATTATTTTATAGTAATAATCACCAAATATTTTACTCTATACTCTACAAACAAGCACAGTAAACCTGGAAAAGCTTTTTTGTTATATTAAACTGGCATTATTATTATTATTATTATTATTATTATTTATTTTATTAATAAATACTATTTTTTATTTTACAGAGAAGCATTATAAATAAATATAGTAATATTTCTTATTTTGTTTAGTATTTTTTCTTTATTATGTTTATTATTATTATTAATTTAAATTAATTGATATTGATGTATAATCACCATATTTTGCCAAATTGTTCAGCCTTATAAACAAGCACAGCAAACCTGCAAAAGCTTTTTTAAATTAAATTAAACCGGTGTTATTAATATTAGTAGTAGTAGTAGTATTAAAGACTCATATTTTATTTTACAGTGAATATTACAATAGTAATATTTCTTATTTTGTTTAATATTTTTATTTATGTAGTATTATTATTTTACAATCATATTAATATATAATCCCTACAAACAGCCACAACAAACCTGGAGCTTTTTTTTAAAAAACCGTGCAATCGTGAGCCATATGATATATATGTATATATATTTGTCTTTGATATAATTCTAAAGTATAAAAGTTATGCTTTGAAACACGTACTGTTCAAATTCGAACCGAATAGAATGTTCAGCATTCAAACGCCTGACTAATGTTGACATCATCATGTTTGCAAAATTGTGATTGGCCGTCTTCCATGCATATATTTGCATAATGATCCGTGTTTGGTTTTGTGTTCCTGTAGCTGTCATTTTTATGTGATTAGAAATTAAAACCGAAAACTTTGTACATGAATCTTTGAATGATGCAAAATGCAAATATAGTTAAATAAGAAGTGTGTAAAAGTCTTTGATTTAATAATATGTGACCGTTGACCACAAAACAGTCATAAGGGTCCTTTTTTTTTTTTTTTTTTGAAATTGATATTTATGCATCATCTGAAAGCTGAATACATTTTCCATTGATGTATGGTTTGTTAGGACAATATTTAAAACTATTTAAAAATCTGGAATCTGAGGGTGCAAAAAAATCTAAATATTGAGAAAATTCCCTTTAAAGTTTTGCATTTGTGTTGTCCATTTTGCTGCATCCACTCACAAAAATATATTTTTTCATATATTTACGGTAGGAAATTGACAAAATATCTTCATGGAACATGATCTCATATCCTAATGATTTTTGGCATGAATGAAAAATCGATAATTTTGACCCATACAATGTATTTTTGGCTACTGCCACAAATCTACCAGTGCGACTTATGACTGGTTTAGTGGTCCAGGATCACATATGTCCAATAAATGCTGTAAGGCTCAGTGTGACACAGATTTCTCCTCAGTAAGTGTTTATGGAGAGAACATAAAATGGGTCAGAACTCTGAGACGGAAGAAAGAAAGAGCTCTTTGCAGGCGTCACCTGTTGTGATGCACACACTCGTACAGTGTGTCCGTGTTTCAGCTAAAGCGAGCGGGCCGGGGCGAGTGCATTGGCGTCACGCTGTCAGAGAGATTAAAATAGCGCGGGCGTCTCGCTGATGTCTCACCACCTTCTCTTATTGTTCGGATTGTTTTCATTTAATATGAGCGAGGATCCGTTGGGCTCAGCCAATCAGGAGACGGTGTGTGTGAGAGGGATATGAATATGCATGAAATGCTAATTCCTGTTATATTTAAATATGCTGATGGCCTGTAGCATTGGCTCATGTTCCAGTGCTGTGTTTTTAACAGGGACACTATGAGCTGTGGTGTGTGTGAAGCGCGAGAGGCTTCAGGGTGATCAGGAATCTGTCTGCGCTCTCAGATAAACCAGTTCAGCTCTCACGCCCCAGTCCATGCTCTTATCATGAGCAAACACATGCGTCATGACCTGCACCATTCATTTATCTATTAGTTTCATTATTATGCATTGATTTATGTATGCATTTATTTATTTATTGGTTTATGCATTTATTTAGTTATTTGTGCATTTATTCAGTATTTTGTAGTTTCATTTGATAGTTTTTGTTTGTATAATTTATTTTATGGTTAGTGCCTTTGATTCTGGTTGTGGTTTTTATAAGTGCCTCCTGAAAAGCTTAATTTTCTCACTATTGCTGCACAAATGTTTTTCATTAATATATGTCACATTAATAATGTTACGCAAAAGTAATGTTGACCAGTGCCTCAGTTAACTATCTGAACTATTACATCCTTTTCTGGATTCACTGCATCATAGAAAGATTTATATATTTAATGATGGTTTTGTGTGTTATAGAAACAACTGATTCGATGATTTAAGATGATCTATGTTTGTTTGTTTTTTTTATTCATTGTTGTTGTTCTTATTGGTTCTGAATATTTTCTAAATATTTCCAATTAGAGCAGAGTAGACCAATTACAACAGACTGGGTCATCTGACCAATCAGAGCAGAGTAGACCAATCACAACAAACTGGGCCATCTGACCAATCAGAGCAGAGTAGACCAATCACAGCAGACTGGGTCATCTGACCAATCAGAGCAGAGTAGACCAATCACAACAGACTGGGCCATCTGACCAATCAGAGCAGAGTAGACCAATCACAACAGACTGGGCCATCTGACCAATCAGAGCAGAGTAGACCAATCACAGCAGACTGGGTCATCTGACCAATCAGAGCAGAGTAGACCAATCACAGCAGACTGGGCCATCTGACCAATCAGAGCAGAGTAGACCAATCACAACAAACTGGGCCATCTGACCAATCAGAGCAGAGTAGACCAATCACAGCAGACTGGGTCATCTGACCAATCAGAGCAGAGTAGACCAATCACAACAGACTGGGCCATCTGACCAATCAGAGCAGAGTAGACCAATCACAACAGACTGAGCCATCTGACCAATCAGAGCAGAGTAGACCAATCACAGCAGACTGGGCCATCTGACCAATCAGAGCAGTAGATCAATCACAACAGACTGGGCCATCTGACCAATCAGAGCAGAGTAGACTCAGAAAGGTGGGGTTTAGAGACACTCAATCTTCAAACAAACTGTTTTTAGACTCTTCAAGTAAAGAGCTGATGCTGCGGGGTAAATTATGAGAAAATGAAAGTGTTGTTTGACCTTGGATGTGTGTAAACCTGTTATAGGAGACTCCAGAACAAAATTAGGAACCTTTAAAACCTCTCGCGGTCCATTTCTCTCAAACAGAATCACTTATGTAAATGTATGTGTGGCGAGCAGGACGAGGCTGAGGGCCGCGAGAGAGCGGCGCGAGGTCTCATATCTCTCACGGACGACTGCTGTCACATAATAAAACATAAAACACAAGTCCAGGCCTGGTCCTCTCTCTCTCTTCACTGTCGGCGCTCCTCCTTCATGCTTCCGCTCCTCCGTGAGAGATACGAGACGGCGCGTCGCGCAGGTGTCGCTCATCCGTAATCACACCGGCCACAGTATGTAAATCTGATATCTGTGAACATGTGCAGCAGACCCACAAATAGCTTTCAATACAGAAATATATAACCGTCCTCTTCTCTCGTCCCGTGCCCTGATGACTGTTGTGTTTTTGCATGTTTTTCTTCCATTCGTCTGTCCTCGTTTCAACTTCCTGTTATGTGTCGGCCTCTTCAAGCTGGGCTGAGTTAGTCATTAATCAATGAAATCCTCTTCTGTTGTGTTATGAGGAAGTTTTCTGAGGCTTTTTCGGTTGTTTTTGAAGCTTGACAGCACAAGTGCTTTATTTACTTTCATTACGTAGAAAAAAGCAGCAAGGACACCAGTGTTCGACCTTACATTCACCTGAAAACTTGTGCTTTTTCCGTAACAAAATAAACGTATGCTGTCACGACCACAGACACGAGCAATCAACACAGATGGAGAAGCAGGGGTCAGAGGTCACTGAGGAGCAGTCACTCACTCTCAGAATGAAGAGCAAAAAAAAGCAAGATATCAGACCAACTGCAAAACATTTGGAGATGATTTTAATCAAAATGGTTGAAGGCCGATAAATACAATCACTTTTAATTCGCCACGCCCTAAAATGTAGATTGACCAATCACAGCGCAGCCAAGAATGAGCTCCCACAGAGGTCCGACACTTTTTCACAGCGCTCCATTGACTTTAACACAGGCGTCTCATATTTTTGGTCTCGGCTGGCTATTACCGTCGTAGTTTTATCAAAAATATGGTTAAACGTTGTGTCTGGGGCATTTGTAACACAGATACACGTTTCCCAGAGAGGTTGGAGGGGGGTGTGCGTTTTTTCCCTTCCCAAACCGAAGTCAAATCCTGACGAGTGTCGTCTAGCACACGCTGCTAATAAATACAGCGTTATAATCGCGTAGTCCGTTTGCTTTGTAATAACGATTATAGAAGTGAATAGAGACCTCCAGCTTTGCATGAACAGTGTTGCTCCTTGATATTGTTAGTCCCAGCCTCCGTCTCGATTAGTAGGATATGCGGTGGGTCATTTTTTGACTGTGACCGGTATGCTTTTGCCTCTATTTGGATGCCTTGTTGTTCCTTGCGTTTCACCTGTATGTCGTGAATATAGCCTTCGAACGTATATTGCAGCCGCTTTTGCCTACTTCTATCGGACACTTTATTTGCTGCTTTATAAAAGTTTGATAAAATGTCAGCAGGAAGAGCCGTCACAGCATAAGCCATGTTGATACCAGAGCCCAGATGAAGTTTGTTTGTCGGACGTAGCAACAGTAACTAAGGGGGGCGGGGCTTAGCCAAAGGCGAATTGCTTATTACTTTTGACCAATAGGTGGCGCTGACACCAAACTGATCTGGTGTGTTCAGTGTTGGGTGACAATTACACATAAATTTTGGTGTCAGTATGTCAAATCTTTCCTGAGATACAGCTTCAGATGCAGTTTGGCATTATGCGGGATCTGAAAACGGTTTCGACTAATGCCACGAAAAAGTAGGTTTTCAAAATGGCGGTTGGTATGGCAAACTTGGTATCTATTTTCTCGGCATGAGCCAAGGAATCGATTAACACCAGTTTCGTTACAACAGGCTAATATAATCAAAAGTTATTGGCATTTTCTAAATCTCATTATAACTTTTGACCTCATGGTGGCGCTGTCTTGAAACTATTTGAGTAAATTCGACACGTGACGCATTTTCTTCACACACGGTATGAGTTGCAATCTGACATGTTTTTCCACACCTTTTGATTGACAGGATACAATATAGAATGAAAAAATTGCTTATATTGCATGATAAATCGGTGCATAAGAATTGTTTTGTGAACAGCAAATCCTCATATTAGAGTGATTTCTGAAGGATCATGTGACACTGAAGACTGGAGTAATGATGCTGAAAATTCAGCTTTGATCACAGGAATAAATCTTTTTTTTAAATTGTTATTTTAAATTGTAATAATATTTCACAATATTACTGTTTGTTTTGTATTTTTAATCAAAGAAATGCAACCATGGTGTGCAGAAGAGATTTTTTATTTTAAACGTACCGATCCCAAACGGCAGTGTACATGTATAGATAAAGATGTAGCAGTGTGTGATTTATTAAGCATAATTGTGCCGTTTGCAGCACCAGTGATCAGTTTTTGTTTAATATACTGTATGCAAACACACATTTATGAACACCTGAGATTGATTTCAGCTGTGTCTGTAAGAGTTAGTTTTACACTAAAGTGTGAATCTAGAGCACTGAAGGATGCTGGGAGGATATAGAGACAGCGAGTGTGTAAAATAGGCCAGAGAGAGAGAGTGTGTGTGTGTGTCGAGTCCTTTAGTTCTCCTCAACACACATTCACAGGGTCCAAAATGCCCGCCAACTGTGTTGTGAGGATAAATGTGCTCTGCTGAGTGTGTAACTGCGACTGAGTGCGTCTCCATATGTTGGTAACCATATGGTTATCATTTATTAGGAATATGGCTTTAATTCAACTGTAAGAACAACAATGACTGGCACTGATGTTAGTGAGCAATTCAAACTAAAGACACAATTTTATTTATAAAAGTTAAAAAAAAATATTTATTAATAATTTTAAAATTAAGTTATTTATTAGCAAAAGTTTATGTAGATGAAGCCAACTAGCATTCAAAAATACAGTAAAAAATGTGAAATATTATTCCAATGTAAAACAGCTGTTTTCTATGTGATTATATAGTAAAGTGTAATTTATTCCTGATCATTTTCAGCATCATTACTCCAGTCTTCAGTGTCACATGATCCTTCAGAAATCACTCTAATATGACGATCTGATGCTCAAGAAACATTTAAGATTATTATCAGTGTTGGAAACAGTCGTGCTGCTCATATTTTTGTGGAAAGCGCCATGCATTTTATTTTCAGGATTCTTTGATGAATAGAGAGTTCAAAAGAACAGAAATAAAAGTATTAATTACCCCAATTTTTTTAACTGTAGTGTATGTGAAATTAATATTTCTCACAATAAGCAACAACACTTGCAGTTTGAGTGACACTGACTTGTGGTTTGTTACACATATTTGGTGAAAAAAGCGCTAAATAATCCAAAAATGTGCATTTAATAATGTATAATACAGTGTTTCTGGACAGCGCTGCTCGAACTCTCCAGTGAGGCGTCTTGATGTGGTGTGTTATTCTTCCTCTGTTGCAGGAGACGAATGAAATCGTGGCCATTAAGAAGTTCAAGGACAGTGAGGGTGAGTCTCGGGACTCAGAATATCCTCCATCTTCAGCTCACGCATCATCATAACTCATGAATATTAATGAGCCAAATATTCAAATAATAATCTCAACATGTATTGATCTGAAGAGCAAATGTGTAGAATAGCATGTGTTCTATAAACATTCTAATATATCACAATAATAAACAGGTTTAACTTAGTTATTATTAGAAATTAATATGCATAGAATGTTTAAAAAAAAATTAATAAGTTGTGCATTAAAGTTACATAAACGCACGTCTTTATCTTTGTATTCGGTTCCAGTGTCACTTTCAGGGTTATTATCGTTAACTCAAACTCATTTAAAACATTTTTGTTCACTGAAATGAAGCTGTAATAAAATAAAATATAAATATTCGATGTGAAACTCAAACTAAGTGAACATTAAAATGTTGCCTAATTCAAATAAGTTTAAGCACTTAACTTACAGTAAATAAAACAACTAAAACTAAAACTGGAAATAAATGTTTTTATATATATATATATATTAGATATTAATATTAAAGAGGCAAAAATCCACATAGCATTTAAAAAAATTACAATACAATGAATTTGAAACTGAAAATATATCAATAACTCTGTCCTTTCTTTCTTCCTTTCTTTTTCTTTCTTTCTTTCTTTCTTTCTTTCTTTCTTTCTTTCTTTCTTTCTTTCTTTCTTTCTTTCTTTCTTTCTTTCTTTCTTTCTTTCTTTCTTTCTTTCTCTCTCTCTCTCTCTCTCTCTCCTAAAAGTTACACTAAAATTAACAAGATTGTTAACGTTACTTTGCTTTACAACTGATAACAAGTAACAAATACAATTATTACTATATATATATATTTTTTAAAGTACCAAATTACTTCTAGGTTCTGTTGTTCTGGTTCTACTTCAGTGTGAATGAACAGAAAACTAACGCATGTTACTTTTAAGAAAAAACAATCCAAGGAGGCACTCGAGTTATTAGTTTTTGTAAAAAATATAAAAAGCTTTTATTCTTTCATGGCTTAGATTTAATAAACGGGTGACAAGCAGCGTTGCGGGCAGTCAGCCTGTCTCAGTGTGTGTTGATGGACTGTGTGTTCAGAGAATGAGGAGGTGAAGGAGACCACCATGCGTGAGCTGAAGATGCTCCGGACGCTGAAGCAGGAGAACATCGTGGAGCTGAAGGAGGCGTTCCGGCGGCGGGGCAAACTCTACCTGGTGTTCGAGTACGTGGAGAAGGTGAGACGACATCTTCAGCCCGAGCTCTTCTCATGCGGCTCTTAAAGAGACAGTTCACCCAAACATGAACATTAGCCCATGATTTACTCTCCCTCAAGTCATCCTCGGTGTATATGACATTCTTCTGTCAGACGAACACAATCTGAGTTATATTAAAAAATGTCCTAGGATGACTTGAGGGTGAGTGGGCTAATTTTCATTTTTGGGTGAACTATCCCTTTAAGATGTGTGTGTGTGTGTGTGTGTGTGTTGCAGAACATGCTGGAGCTGCTGGAGGACATGCCGAACGGAGCTGCGCCTGACAAGGTCCGGACGTACATCTACCAGCTGATCAAAGCCATTCACTGGTGCCATAAGAACGACATCGTGCACAGAGGTGTGAGACCCCCTGCAGTAAAATCTATTATATTTAAAAAAAAATCTCTCTCTATATATATATATATATATATATATATATAA
This sequence comes from Rhinichthys osculus, assembly GCA_029959095.1. NCBI lineage: Eukaryota > Metazoa > Chordata > Actinopteri > Cypriniformes > Leuciscidae > Rhinichthys > Rhinichthys osculus. The sequence continues at coordinate 3,377,795 of JARWKJ010000021.1, read as the reverse complement.
ACTATTATATTTGACCCCCTGTAGTAAAATTAATTATATTAAAAATACATATTTAATTATATTATTTC
>JARWKJ010000021.1:3362727-3372727 GCA_029959095.1 Rhinichthys osculus | reverse complement strand
GCTAACTTTACTGATGCTAACTTTACTGAAGCTAACTTTACTGGAGCTAACTTTACTGGAGCTAACTTTACTGAAGCTAACTTTACTGAAGCTGACTTTACTGAAGCTAACTTTACTGAAGCTAACTTTACTGATGCTAACTTTACTGAAGCTAACTTTACTGAAGCTAACTCTACTGATGCTAACTTTACTGAAGCTGACTTTACTGAAGCTGACTTTACTGAAGGTAACTTTACTAAAGCTAACTTTACTGAAGCTAACTTTACTGAAGCTAACTTTACTGATGCTAACTTTACTGAAGCTAACTTTACTGAAGCTAACTTTACTGATGCTAACTTTACTGAAGCTAACTTTACTGAAGCTAACTTTACTGAAGCTAACTTTACTGAAGCTAACTTTACTGATGCTAACTTTACTGAAGCTAACTTTACTGATGCTAACTTTACTGATGCTAACTTTACTGAAGCTAACTTTACTGAAGCTAACTTTACTGAAGCTAACTTTACTGATGCTGACTTTACTGAAGCTAACTTTACTGATGCTAACTTTACTGAAGCTAACTTTACTGATGCTAACTTTACTGAAGCTAACTTTACTGATGCTAACTTTACTGATGCTAACTTTACTGAAGCTAACTTTACTGAAGCTAACTTTACTGAAGCTAACTTTACTGATGCTAACTTTACTGAAGCTAACTTTGCTGAAGCTAACTTTACTGAAGCTAACTTTACTGAAGCTAACTTTACTGATGGTAACTTTACTGAAGCTAACTTTACTGAAGCTAACTTTACTGAAGCTAACTTTATTGAGGCTAACTTTACTGAAGCTAACTTTACTGAAGCTAACTTTACTGAAGCTAACGTCTGTCATTGTTTCTGTAGTCTTACGTTATAATCGTAACGTTACGCCGTCATCGAGTGTTTTGTACCAGACTGCACACACACGAGCAGCGGATCTCGCTCGTTGTTTCGCTTCCCGGGAGATGTAGTTCATTGAGCGAGTTTATGTTTTATGACAACCTGCGACTTTCTTGACTTTCATAATTATCTTTTAAATTGTGTACCATGTTTTTGTATCTTTTCCGTACGTCTTTAACGCTCCGCTCAACGGCCGGATTAACGCTGTTAACTGTCGTAGCAATCTTTGTCCAAATTAAACTTTTCTTCTTGTTACTACATTCTCCGCTAAATTTCCCCAGTAAAATGTCCTTGTAACTGTTACACTCCTCCAACAAACACATATTTTCCGCTGGGGTAAACTGCACTGAGCGATTGAATGCGCTTACTCGATCCGCCATGTTTTTTGTTTTGAAAAGTGTCTTATTTTACCCAGAATGCATTGCAGTGTAGTCCTACTTCAGATAGTCAGAGTCTTCAGTGCTTTGTGGAACGGTCTGATGTAGACGTCTATCTGAAGTCTGACTCTCTACTATATCTAAGCCGTAGTCGAAGTCTATCTGTGTGAAACCGGCCCCTGGCACTGCTGTGTGCGGATGAGCGGCCGGAGCGCGGTAAGGGTTTTCTGTTTGAACGGTGTCGTGTTAGCGGCCCCTAAGTTAATAACTAATGATATTCACAACGGAAGTGAATCGATCAAAACTAACTTTATCTGGACAATAACTTTATTCTAGAGCTGCTGTAAAGCCTAAACAATCTGTTACTGTAATCTCCTATTATCACTGTAAAGCTGCTTTGAAACGGTCTATATTGTTAAAGCGCTGTATAAATGAAGATGACTTGACTATAACTAAGTTCCTGGAACTCCCTGGTGTGAAAGCCTCTAATAATATGGTGATAACATATCACATATCGTAGCAAAGGGGAAATTTCCACCCGCTGTAATACTGTGACTCACTCTGTGTGTGTGTGTGTGTGTGTGTCAGGGCGCCGTACGGGAAGGCGGTGGACATGTGGTCGGTGGGGTGTATTCTGGGCGAGCTGAGTGACGGTCAGCCCTTGTTTCCGGGTGAGAGTGAGATTGACCAGCTCTTCACCATCCAGAAGGTCCTGGGACCCCTGCCGCCCGAACAGATGAAGCTCTTCTACAGCAACCCACGGTTCCACGGGCTACGGGTCAGTCTGTCTCACACACACACACACACACACACGACTCTCTTAAAGGAGTAGTTCACTTTAAAATGAACATTAGCCTGAGTTATATTAAAAAATGTCCTGGCTCTTCCAAGCTTTATAATGACAGTGAATGGCTGTTTCTGTTTTGAAGTCCATAAAAGTGCATCTATAAGTGCATCTATCCATCATAAAAGTGGATAGATGCACTTTCATGGACTTCAAAACAGAAACAGCCATTCACTGTCATTATAAAGCTTGGAAGAGCCAGGACATTTTTTAATATAACTCTGATTGTGTTCGTCTGAAAGAAGAATGTCATATACACCTAGGATGACTTGAGGGAGAGTAAATCATGGGCTAAGGTTCTTTTTTAAGTGAACTACTTCTTTAACGCACAGTCCTGCTCACACTGTGAGTGTTCAGCAGTGCACGTTATTTTATAAGACTCTTGTGTGTGTAGTTTCCCTCAGTGAGCCATCCACAGACACTGGAGAGACGATACCTCGGGATCATCAGTCCAGTCCTGCTCGACCTCATGAAGGTAAGAGGAGTGTGTTCAGTCACACACACACACACACTCAGTCCTGCTCGACCTCATGAAGGTAAGAGGAGTGTGTTCAGTCAGTCACACACACACACACACTCTCACTCACACACACAAACACACACAGTCCTGCTCGACCTTATGAAGGTAAGAGGAGTGTGTTCAGTCACACACACACACAGTCCTGCTCGATCTCATGAAGGTGAGAGGAGTGTGTTCAGTCACACACACACACACAAGTGTGTGTGAGAGTGTACTTGTCGGTGTCTGTATGTGTGTGTGTGTACGTGTCTATATTTGTAAGTTTGTGTGTGTAAGTGAGCTAGTGAGTGAGTGAGAGTGAGTGTTCATCACATGTGAATAAACAGAGAGAGAGAGAAATTAGTCACAGTTGTTCTGCTTCTAACTTTCACGTTCTAACCCTGTGTGAAACATTAAATCATCAGACTAATGACTAATGTTTTTGTGTTTGTCATCTGTCCCCCTCACACACATCCCGTGTCTTCTGTTCACCTGTGATGCAGGTTTGTCATTATCGTGTGTGTGTGTGTGTGTGTGTGTGTGTGACTAATGACGGTTCATTCATCTCACACACTCGTTTACTGGGGTTTCCATTCTCTCGCACTTCATTTGTGTTTACCTGACGATTGGATCGTTGATAAAGCTTACACACCTCTTCACTGGTGTGTTTAGTGCCTGTTAGGGCATCAAGAGACACAGATACTCAACATGTTGTTGCGTGCGTGTTAGGGAATGAGTGTGACTCACGTAGCTCCGTCGCTTCATTAGGTGAAAGTGACATTTCATCACTGCGATAATTGTGCGCTAATTATATTTTCATCACAGTGACTTGCTTGTTTCTGCTGATGAATCCTGTGCTGATAACCCTGATATTGTTGTCATTAAACTATCCTCCTGAAACCCTCAACACGGCGCTTGTTCTGTCATGTCGGTTTATTAAACGATGAGTCATGCGTACAACAAATATCTTCAACAAATGAGGTTTAGGACATGGTGGTAATAACGCTAGCGGTGTTCTTGTGTGATGGGCTTGTTGAAGCTTGTTTCCTCTGGAGGATATTAATAGATGTTTGTTGGGTGATATATGTACAAATACACATCTTTAAACTTGTTTTTAGAACCATTATGTTTTTTTGCATCGACATGGAATTGAAATAAATATTTTTCTCATTACTATAATGTGATACATTTAATTGTATGTTGATTTAATTAAAATTATTCTTTTGCAATATTTTTATATACACTCACGTAAAGGATTATTAGGAACACCATACTAATACTGTGTTTGACCCCCTTTCGCCTTCAGAACTGCCTTAATTCTACATGGCATTGATTCAACAAGGTGCTGAAAGCATTCTTTAGAAATGTTGGCCCATATTGATAGGATAGCATCTTGCAGTTGATGGAGATTTGTGGGATGCACATCCAGGGCACGAAGCTCCCGTTCCACCACATCCCAAAGATGCTCTATTGGGTTGAGATCTGGTGACTGTGGGGGCCATTTTAGTACAGTGAACTCATTGTCATGTTCAAGAAACCAATTTGAAATGATTCGAGCTTTGTGACATGTTGCATTATCCTGCTGGAAGTAGCCATCAGAGGATGGGTACATGGTGGCCATAAAGGGATGGACATGGTCAGAAACAATGCTCAGGTAGGCCGTGGCATTTAAACGATGCCCAATTGGCACTAAGGGGCCTAAAGTGTGCCAAGAAAACATCCCCCACACCATTACACCACCACCACCAGCCTGCACAGTGGTAACAAGGCATGATGGATCCATGTTCTCATTCTGTTTACGCCAAATTCTGACTCTACCATCTGAATGTCTCAACAGAAATCGAGACTCATCAGACCAGGCAACATTTTTCCAGTCTTCAACTGTCCGATTTTGGTGAGCTCTTGCAAATTGTAGCCTCTTTTTCCTATTTGTAGTGGAGATGAGTGGTACCCGGTGGGGTCTTCTGCTGTTGTAGCCCATCCGCCTCAAGGTTGTGCGTGTTGTGGCTTCACAAATGCTTTGCTGCATACCTCGGTTGTAACGAGTGTTTATTTCAGTCAAAGTTGCTCTTCTATCAGCTTGAATCAGTCGGCCCATTCTCCTCTGACCTCTAGCATCAACAAGGCATTTTCGCCCACAGGACTGCCGCATACTGGATGTTTTTCCCTTTTCACACCATTCTTTGTAAACCCTAGAAATGGCTGTGCGTGAAAATCCCAGTAACTGAGCAGATTGTGAAATACTCAGACCGGCCCGTCTGGCACCAACAACCATGCCACGCTCAAAATTGCTTAAATCACCTTTCTTTCCCATTCTGACATTCAGTTTGGAGTTCAGGAGATTGTCTTGACCAGGACCACACCCCTAAATGCATTGAAGCAACTGCCATGTGATTGGTTGATTAGATAATTGCATTAATGAGAAATTAAACAGGTGTTCCTAATAATCCTTTAGGTGAGTGTATATATAATGTACTGTATTAGAATAGTGAGAAAAACACTTGAGAATAATGACCTCAAAGAAAACAACTCAAAATAATATTTACTAAGAAAAATACCCAAATGCATAAATATCTTTATCTTAAATATATATATTTTTTATCTTTGTGACCTTGTTTTCATGTTTTTAATATATATATATATATATATATTATAAAACCCTACATTTTATTACCGAAAAGCAAACAAATCTTTCTCATTAATAATGTAACAATATATATATATTTGTAATTATTAATATTTTGAGTATTTTTATCTCATGTAGCAGTGGTTGTTCTGCCTTTAGTTAAATTTGTTAATTTCAATTTACATTTACATTTATTTGTGTGGCGCTTTTCACATCATTTCAAAGCAGCTTTAAGTAAATGCATGAGCCCACATTACAATTTAATTTATATTACAATGTAAGTGTATTTATATTACATTTTCATAATAATTCATAATAATTGTAATATATAAATGTTTGATTACATTCTACAATATAATACAAAAAAGTATAATAAAATATTGCAAGTAAAAATGTTCCAATGCATTTTATTAATGAGAATAACTATAATGTGCTTATGAAAATGTTAAAAAAAAGATCCCTGTGAAGTGTTTTGTTTGAGAGATCTACCATTGTGGCTTGATACTTTCAGAACCTGTTGTTTTTGTACCCGAACGAGCGCTATCTGACAGAACAGAGTCTGAACCATCACGCCTTCCAGACTCAGCGCCTGACGGAGCGTCCCGGCCCGCTCACACCCACACCCATCCGCTCCTCCAAGAGGAAGCCCCTTCTGGACAACAGCGCCCCCAGCAGGTCAGGAGGAGCAAGAGTGGAGCACTAACATACTTCCTGACTGTGTATACAAGCTAATTATGTGGTTAAGCATGCAATTTTTCAAAGAGTAGTATGCTAGATGTGTGAAATATTTCCTATCCTACTTCACTTTTCATCTTGAAAATAGTTATTTTGCATTTTAAGCCATTTTTTGTGTAGCTTTTGGCTGCAAGATCAAATAACAAGTCTTATTTCATTTAGATTCATCCTACTGCAAATCAAGGCCACATCAAATTAAATGGAAAGCCAATTTGAACACATTGCATTATTGAATACAGAACATTACACAGTGTGCTCTGGTTGTAATCTGCACCTTTCTGCTACGTTTAGTAGGTCATCCGGTATTCCACATTAACACAGTTATGTTCAGTTATGTTTTAGGTAAACAGCTGAGAGAGAAAACGCATGTGTAACAGTATATTGGATCCGTGCATTCGGTCTTAAAGTGACAGCAGCCTAATATACCTGCTACCAAATTATGAGAGAATATAAAAAATATCTATATGGCAATTTTCCCCATGGTATCAATGTCATAATTGTGGCCAGTGAAAATGAAAACTTTGGAAAACCACTAGCCACAGTTGCTGGTGAGCAAAAAAGTTAATGTCAAGCCCTGATTGGGAGTAAATAAAACTAGGGGCAAAAATGGATTTGGGAATCTATTTTAATAGGCTAAGCAGGAAAAAAGCACTTTTCCTCAAACATTAGGTTTTCAGTCCACTTGAGCCATCAATCTGATTATAAATTGATGCATGTAAGCTTAGCTAGTGTTGCTTACAATCATTCGTGTTTGCATTGTTTAATTTTTTTAATGGGTTTTTAGGGGTCACATTATCAAGAGTTCAAGTCACCATCGCTCAAACAGTCGTGACTGCTCCAGTCTGCCCCGTCATGGGCACGAAGACCTCCACCCTCCCAGCTCCGAGACGTTCCTGAACGGGTCGGTCCAGTCCGCCAACAGCCTGAGCCCAGTCATGCACCCTAAATCCTTCCAGCCGCTCAACCGCTCGGCGTCGTGCGGGAAAGACCTCCAGCATGCTAAAGAGGCCAAATCAAAATCGGGCGATTTTGACTTCGGCAAACCAGCAGACGGTCCCGGCGCCAAATACCTGAAATCGAACACGCCCCGTTCCCAGAACCGCCATTCCTTTGTGGAGGGCAAGACCGGCACGCTTACGGGCGACCGGGAGAAACAGAGCCGTCACGGATATGGTGAATCAAACGCGTCGTCATCCTCCGCCGGAAAGGGGTCGTCCTCATACTTGAGTTTGTCTAAGAGTCACGGAGTGCTTAGTGACGCCAAATCCGTGAGTAACCTCAGCGATATGCGACTACACCCGGACGACCCCTCCGGATCGCCCCGCTACTTCCCCAGCAGCTGCTTGGATCTTAACATGAACCTGAACTTGGCGGCTCCGGGAAGCCCGTCAATGCAACACGGGGGACACAGTCCCGCTGTGGGACGTCGAAGCAAACTGGACCGGGACGGAAGCACGGTTGAGCCGTCCAGCCGGCGCTCCTCGTCACGGCAAAAGAGCGACGGGAACCCTGTGGATCCGCTCGACCCCGGAGCGGGACTGTCTCTATCGGCTCCACAGGAGTTCCCCTACGGCGTGGGCTACACCAGCCCGTTCTCCTCGCAGCAGCGCCCGCACAGGCACTCGATGTACGTGAGGAGGGAACGCGGGCGTCCCCATGGGGGCGAGGCGGGCGGATTGTTGGTGGGACAGGGGATGCCCAACAGGGCCAGTAGTTTACAGCTACTGACCCCTCAGCTACAGCACCGGACCCTACCGAGACACATGGGCAGCGCCGTGTCACGGGACGCAGGGTTAGACGACATTAGGGTCAGTCCATACCTCTTTTATTTCAAGGGATAGTTCTCCCAAAAATAGAAATTAGCCCATGATTTACTCACTCTCAAGTCATCCTAGGTGTATATGACATTCTTTTTTCAGACGAACACAATTGGACTTGTATTAAAAAATGTCCTGGCTCTTCCAAGCTTTATAATGGCAGTGAATGGCTGTTTCTGTTTTGAAGTCCATGAAAGTGCATCTATCCATCAAAAAGTGCATCTATCCATCATAAAAATGCATCTATCCATCATAAAAGTGCATCTATCCATCATAAAAGTGCATCTATGATAAAAGTGCATCTATCCATCATAAAAGTGCATCTATGATAAAAGTGCATCTATTCATCATAAAAGTGCATCTGTCCATCATAAAAGTACATCTGTCCATCATAAAAGTGCATCTATCCATCATAAAAGTGCATCTGTCCATTATAAAAGTGCATCTATCCATCATAAAAGTGCATCTATCCATCATAAAAGTGCATCTATACATCATAAAAGTGCATCTGTCCATCATAAAAGTGCATCTGTCCATCAAAAAAGTGCATCTGTCCATCATAAAAGTGCATCTATCCATCATAAAAGTGCATCTGTCCATCATAAAAGTGGATCTATACATCATAAAAGTGCATCTGTCCATCATAAAAGTGCATCTATCCATCATAAAAGTGCATCTATCAATCATAAAAGTGCATCTATCCATCATAAAAGTGCATCTATCAATCATAAAAGTGCATCTATCATTATAAAAGTGCATCTATTCATTATAAAAGTGCATCTGTCCATCATAAAGTGCATCTATCCATCATAAAAGTGCATCTGTCCATCATAAAGTGCATCTATCCATCATAAAAGTGCATCTGTCCATCATAAAAGGGCATCTATCTATGATAAAAGTGCATCTATCCATGATAAAAGTGCATCTATCCATCATAAAAGTGCATCTATCCATCATAAAAGTGCATCTATCAATCATAAAAGTGCATCTATCCATCATAAAAGTGCATCTATCCATCATAAAAGTGCATCTATCAATCATAAAAGTGCATCTATCCATTATAAAAGTGCATCTATCGATCATAAAAGTGCATCTATCCATCCTAAAAATGCATCTATCCATCATAAAAGTGCATCTATTCATTGTAAAAGTGAATCTGTCCATCATAAAGTGCATCTATCCATCATAAAAGTGCATCTGTCCGTCATAAAAGTGCATCTATCTATGATAAAAGTGCATCTATCCATCATAAAAGTGCATCTATCAATCATAAAAGTGCATCTATCAATCATAAAAGTGCATCTATCCATCATAAAAGTGCATCTATCAATCATAAAAGTGCATCTATCAATCATAAAAGTGCATCTATCCATTATAAAAGTGCATCTATCCATCATAAAAGTGCATCTATCCATCATAAAAGTGCATCTATCCATCATAAAAATGCATCTATCCATCATAAAAGTGCATCTATCCATTATAAAAGTGCGTTTATCCATCATAAATAAAATGTATTATTATTATTATTATTATAAAAGTGCATCTATCCATCATAAAAGTGGATAGATGCACTTTTATGATGGATAGATGCACTTTTATGATTTTTTAGAAACAGCCATGCACTGCCATTATAAAGCTGGGAAGAGCCAGGACATTTTTTAATATAACTCTGATTGTATTAGTCTGAAAGAAGAACATCATACACATAGGATGGCTTAAGGGAGAGTAAATCATTGGCTAATTTCCATTTTTGGGTGAACTGTCCCTTTAAGTGTTTTGCCTGCTCTGATGCCTGTAAGCAGTTGTGAGATGTGTAGAGTGGGTTCAGTGCTGGGTCTGGATCAGGGTGATGCCCATTCCTGGTCTGGATGAAGTCTTAAGGAGGTCGCACACCGGATGCGCACTTTCTCAGTTTATGGCCAGCAATATTGTTATGTTTAAGTACATTATGAAATTAATATATTGCCTGTACTATGCTATGATTGTACTGTATAATTAAATACAATCGTTGCTGAGTCTGCAGTCTGAACACTTTACCTCAGGACGTACGTTAACTGAATTAATTGAGAATCTCTCCTGAAAATCCGATAACATCAGCAATTTTCCATCCGCGCAGCTGATTTCTGTAAATGAATGTAAAACTAAATGTATCTTGCTGCACAGGATGAAGTCAGTATATACATTA